>JH719948.1:402611-423337 GCA_000231845.2 Tetrahymena malaccensis 436 | reverse complement strand
GCAAGAAGAACATTTTGTTGCTGATGTATCGCATGTTTTGCAAGGTGATGTGCATGCAGAGCATTTACTTCCATCGAGGAAAGATCCATCATTACAAGAAATACAAGAATTAGGATCATTTGGTTTGCTACAGCTTTTACAAGAACTATCACAGATAGGGCTACAAGTATTTTTGGAACTGTCGTAGGTGTAATTTGCAATGCATGACAAACATTTAGTAGATGTAGAGTCACATGTTTTACAGGGGGAGGAGCATACTGTGCATTTGCTACCGTCTAAGAAAAATCCATCATTACAGCTTAAACATTAGTTTGGATCTATTGGTTTAGAGCAAGTTTTACATGAAGAATCACATGTAGGATTACATTTATTATTTGAACCATCTAAAATATAGTTTGCTACACAAGATAAACACTTAGTTGATGAAGTATCACAAGTTTTACAAGGTAAAGTGCACAATGTACATTTTGTTCCATCAAGGAAAGCTCCATCATTACAACTCAAACATTAATTGGCATCTTTTGGAATTGAGCAAGTTTTACATGAAGTATCACAATCAGGAGTACACTGATTTTTTGAACTATCAAATGTGTAGTTAGCAACACAAGAAAAGCATTTAGATGATGAAATACTGCAAGTTTTACATGGTGTAGTACATATAGAACACTTTGTACCATCTAAGAAAAAACCATCATTACAACTTAAACAAGTATTTGAATCCTTAGGTTTTGAACAAGTTTTACAAGAAGAGTCACAATTAGGATTACAAATATTATTAGAACTATCATATGTATAATCTGCTATACAAGATAAGCATTTTATAGATGATATATCACAGGTTTTACAAGGAGATGTACATTGAGTACACTTATTTCCATCTAGAAAAGACCCGTCATTGCAAGATATGCAAGAATTTGGATCAATAGGTTTGCTACAATTTTTGCATGAGGAATCACAATTAGGATTACAAATATTTTTAGTACTATCATATGTATAATTTGTTATACAAGAAAGGCACTTTGAAGATGAAGAATCACATGTTTTACAAGGTGATGAACATGCCTTACATTTAGTACCATCTAGGTAAAATCCATCATTGCAGCTCAAGCAAGAGTTGGAATCTATAGGCTATGAACATGTTTTACAAGAAGAATCACAGTTAGGGTTACATGAATTCGATGAATTATCAAAAGTATAATTAGTAATGCATGATAAACATTTAGAAGCAGAGTCTACACATTTAGAACAAGGAGATGAACATTTTAAGCATTTGCCAGATGATAAAAAGTATCCATCACTACAAGTTAAACATTTAGTAGGATCTTTTGGGGAAGAACAAGTAAGACAGCTTGGATCGCATATAGGGGAGCAAGTATTATTTGATGAGGTAAAAGTATAATCAGTTATACAGCTCATACATTTGGTGGCTGAATTTGTACAGTTTTAGCAGGGAGTTTAACAAAGAGTACACTAACTATTTGCATCTAAAAATCTTCCATCTGAACATGTCAAACATTAGTTATTAGCTGAACCACTGCATGTAAGACAAGTTTTATCACAAGTTACTACAGCCGATGGATCTTAGCAAGTCGTTCCATTTAACACAAATGGAGTATTGCATTCACTACAAGAAGAATTTGATGAGTCTGTACAGACACTACAAGCTTTATGACATAAATCGCATGTATTTTTAGTAATATTTTTGAAGTAAGCTTTTGGACAAGTTGTTTTACAAGTCTAATTAATTAACATATTTAAAAAGGTTATTTAAAAAAAATAAATATTTTAATTACATTATCAGGGTTTAAGAAAGTAGAACCCGAACAGTTCAATACGCATTATGTGCCATCCCACACCTAAGGAGTAGGACATGATTTGGAGCAATCTTCACCAGCAAATCCATCCAAGCAATAACAAACAGCCTTTAAAAAATAAATATTAATAAAATAGCTTAATAATTTAAATATTTACATTTGAGCAAATACCGTTTCCATTACAAAAGTTAGTACAAGATCTAGGAAAAGTACAAAATAAAGCAAAATTTGAAGGACATGTTAAACTACCTTTGGTATTAGTAGAAACAGTGGTTAAATCAATAACTTGATTCTAAGAACTGCAAGTAACTTGGATATTAAGACTAGCATCATTCCATAAAATGACATTTATAGATGAATTATCTGCACTACATGTATATTTATGGCATCTAAGTCCACTATCTCCACTTACATTGTATCTTTTATCAAGAGAAGTAGAAGTAAAACATTTAGATCCAGGTCCTGAATTATTTCTTTAAATTTAATTTGGTGCCATTTGAGTATCATCAAAGCATTGTGCATTAGAATAATCTTAAATAACTTTGCACTGAGAAAACGGATCATTTGCAAGGGTACCCTATCCAACAGAGTAGAAATCACATTTATCCTTAGTTTCATAAGTAAATTCTGGGTACTACTAATTTGTATCATCACAAGATTTATTTACAAAATCACAACCTTTTCCCCTACCCCAATATCCTTTTTCTAACATATTTGAGTTTATTTCAGCATAAAATCCTGTATCTACAAGTAAAGCAGCTGTAAATTCTGAAATGATTGCATGGCCTTTAATTAATAAAAAAAATATTTTAAATTTAAATTATGTGTTAATAAATATATTAACTAATTTATAAAAATTTTATTAAATAATTATTATTTACCTAAAATTGCGCTAGCAGTCATATATTCATTCTAAATCAAATCTCTCTCCCAATGAGAGCCAAAAGAACCTGATCCTCCTTAATTTTCCATAGGTACAGAGTCTAAAGTTGGACAATTGTAGTATCTTCTTGCAGTATCTACCACATTTTTTGATTTAAGCTTTATAACATTAGGAACTCCTCTTACTGTATCTTTTACTTAAATTTTTGTAACAGTAGTTAAGTAGGGCTTATTTGTATCTGGATCTATCCAATATTGCATAGCACTTGAAGAGAAACCTAACACGTGAGTTAACTCATGAATGGCTGTTGCAAAATCTGATTCGAAACCCTAAGCAGTGGTTCCTATATTTTTCATTGTGCCAATATTGAATTTAATTCTACCAACAATAGGACCAGGATCATAGTCGCAAGCAACTTTAGTAATATTAAATTAGATATAAATTTATTAAATTTTAATAATTTAGCAAAAATGAACTAAAATTTAATTTAAATTTTTAGCACTTCTTTATTTGTATTTTATTAGTAAAAATAATTGTCATTAATTATTCTTTTTTACCTGCGTTAGCTAAAGCAGAGCTATTTGGTGAATTTTCGAAAGTTACAAGAATATGAAGATCACTGTTTGTAACTCCGTTACTCTAAAGATCAGCGGGAACATTTATATCGTAGCATGTAGCTGAACCTCTCTTTTTAATTGGTGTTGAACGAGGAATGACCTTAATGAAGTTCTTTAGGAACATTTGTGCAGCTTTCATAATTTTCATAATGTAATTTTTTTTTGTTGAATCCATACCACTACCATTAGCAGGATCATCTAAGTAGGAAGCATCAGTAGTTACTCTAAAAGGTTAAGGAGAACCTCCTGCCATTTTTCTTCTTTTGCTCATTTCCTCAATAGAATCATAATATTCCTAAGGCATAATTTTTTCAAGTATAGAAGGGTCATGCTAACATGTGTGCCCATATTAATGAGCAGATGTCTACTTTAACATCCAAAGAGACATTAAAGTGAGAGAGATTAGAAAATTTAAGAGATTCATAAATCAAATGATATAAAAGTAGAAATATTAGTGTATTGCTGTAGTAAATTAGAAATATTGTTGTTTTTATTCTTGTTTTTAATTAATAGGAAGATTATCAATTGATTTTATTAATTATATGATTTTCACCTTTCCAAGTGAATTGTATTTACCTAATTATTTGTTATTAATAATACTTACAGTTTTTAGGCAGAATAGAGATAAAGTAAGCATCCTTTAATTAAAATTTTGAACTTAATCTCTTAAAGACTAGAACCATGCAATACTATTTATTTAATAAAGGCCATAAGTTTTGATTCGCATTAATATTAATATCCACTACTTATTTTTCTTCTTAAAATAAATCATATTGATTCTATTAAATTAATATTACAAAAAATAAATTCAATTCATTAAATACCATTTATTATTTACAAATTGATCTAAACATAAACAAGTAAATTTCCTATTCTTGTAGATAATTTTTTCTCTTAAAAATTTGTTCAAAATAATACATTTGATTTGCAAGCAGCTCAATTTATACTTTTCTTAATAACTAAAAAAAATATATTTTACAAATTAATAAGGTATTTTTATCTTCATTTATTTTTACAAATCATTACTATTCGAATTAGGATTTTTTTATGAAATAAAATACTTGCACATTTTTAAAAACTAAAATTATAAAAATCGTAATAATTGATCTGATTCAATACTTTATTTTGAGAGAGTAGTTTTAAGATTAGTACATTAATATTTAAAATAAAATTAATGGCTCCAGTTTTAATTTACTTTATTGTTATTACTAATTTTCGCTCCAAAATAATATAAATACTTAAGGGGATTACTATTAAAAGTAAACAAATTTAATACAAAATAATTATAAATATGAAAGCTAATGAATTATCCTTAATTAAATATTAACTAAAAAATAATTTGTTTATTTCATAATAAATAAAATCAAAGCAAATAAATTTCATTTTTTTGGAGAAAATAATTGTTATTAGTAATATAAATTTTATGAAATGTTTGGTAGAGAGTGACTAATAAAAGAAAATAAAAAACAAAATTAATTAATTTAAATTTTTTATTGCACTTTTTTTTCTATTCGAATTATATCAAAAAGCTAAATTTTCTATTAAAGATATCAAAAAGAAAGTAAACTTTAATAATCAAATTATCAATAAGTGAAAAAAATTAAAAAATTCTATTTATTAAAAGATTCGAGAACTATATTTACTTTTATCATCATCTTTTGAAATTGTATATTATTATTATTTATGTTTATTTAAATTGTTTTGATGAAAATACTAGATTACTACTAAATAAAATTAATATTTTATTATTAAAATTCTATTTCAAAGTATAAATATTAATACTTCAATATTAAATAATGGGCAGTTTTATATTTACGATAACAAAAACTTATAATTTTTGCCTATAAAAATAGTATTTACAAAAAAAAATATGTACTTTATTTAAAATTTATATAAATTGTAAGACATATTTTACTTATGAATAGGAGGGAGTGAGGATTTCATTTAAAGAGGAATTCAATTAATTTTTGTTATTATGTAAGTAAGTTAGAAGAGAAATTTAGGTTCTTCTATTTAATTTTAGAGAAAGTAAGGTTTGATTTATTTAAGGATTATATTGATTGAAGAAAATAAATTGATTATAAAAGGATTTGTAAGATATATTTATTGTTTGATAAAATTAATGGTTAAATCTTTAGCTTTACTATTAAATATTACTTTTAATGGTCATCAAGGTATTTATTAATAAAAGAAAATTCACTGTATATACTAAAAACTTAACTTTAAACAAAACTCAATTTTGAAATAAAACAGATACTCATTAATCAGTCTTTTTGCATTAAATAAGATTTTGATTATAACTAATTACTTCCAACTAATTACCTATTTGCTTTTATGGCATTATTTTTTTTAATTTATTTATCTTTAAAAGGTAAAGTACTTGAACCATTTTTGATATCGGTTAACTAATTGAATAGATTAATACTTTTAAGAATATTTTTTTCAACATTTTTTTGGGCATATGGCTAATTTAATTGTTCTGGAATATTTAAGTTAAGTGATTAAGTGTTAACATAAGAATTAGTGGCTTTCATCATTTAATTCATTTTATTTTCCAATGGTTGAAATAATTATTAATTTTTTTTGTTTATTTTTTAATCTGTCATTGAGAGATATTTTTAATTTTATTAATTATTTTGACAAAAGTTTTTAATCTATGGTGAAGGACATAAAGGAGGAAGAATATTTTAAAAATTATTTTCTTAAATAATTTTTTAATCTATTTTTTGTTCTTGTAGTTTTAAGGATTGGAGATTAGCTAATTACATAATTTCATTTTATTGGCTTTAATTATTTGCTAAATTTATTGATCTCCTATCCTTGATTATTATAGTTAGTTTCTATTTATGAAGATTCTAATGGTTATTATAATTAAGATAGCTTTTTTAATCTCTATTTGTTTTTGAGATAATTATATCTTTTTAATTGTTATTACCCTATAATTACTATTGAATTTCCTAATTTTTTAACTATGGTTGAGGCTAATACTTTTAATTAATAAAATAATTTAAAACTAAAAAATATATATTTTATTTAAGTTACAATTGGTTCTTGGGAAGCTTAAACTCTATTTTGACTTTTATTTAGTGAATATCTTTTGTGGTTCAATAATGTTTTACTCTTTATCTGATTTCTTCTTTACAGTTAAATAGATGTAGTCACTTAAGAAAGTAAAATATTAGTAGTTACAGTACCTTATTTAGAGCAAGATTTTTCTAATTTATTTAAGGAAACTATTGTATCCGCATTCTGATGAGTTAAAATATTAAGAAGATTTGTAGAATTTTAATTTTCCAATGATTAAATATTATAGACTTTAGATACATTTTCCTCTGTTGTATTTAATTTATTTATATTACTAATTGAAAGGTTAATTTATTATTTGCTTTCATTTGTTTCATTTTAATTTTTATCTGCCTATTCAGCTGGCTAATTTTAATTTTTTTTATTTTATTATGTACTTTTCTTAGCAGCTGCTTTTTTATCATTTTTTTATATTTGATTTGTTTGGCTTGGCTATTATTATAAATCAATTTTCATTTCATTTTCATTTATTTAAATTAAAAAATCTGAACCTTATTTAATCTATTATTAATTATCAATATTTTAATTTTCTTGATTAGTTGATTATTAGTTTAATATTTCAATTTCTTAATTTGATATATTTTATAAGATATTATTTTATTTTAGCTATTTGCTTTTTTTACATTTTTTTTACTCTTCTCTTTTTTACCTTTAAATTTCTAAAAACTCCTTTAACTAACACAACTTTTTGTCAGAAGCAAGATCTGTAAACTCTACAAAGTATTAGCCATACGAGCAAATATTAATTTTTCGAAAATTAGGGTTACTCCATTCTACTAAACAATACACGTAGTAAGTTCCTTTGTGTAAATTAACATCTATATCCATTTACTAACACTTACCATTTCTCTAAGAAAGTGTTTTTGCTTTAGTTATTATTCCATCTTTAGAATCTATTTTTAACACTTTAACAGTAATTTTGCTTAATTTATGCTTTTACTTCTATTCTTATGTTTTAAAAAATCTTTTATTTGGCTAAAAAAAGCTGATGTGAAATTTCATTTTCTTCTCAACTTTCATTTTAAATAGCTTTTCAGATTTAGATTGATCATCTTCGAACAATAATTAATGTTATGTAAATACATACTCAGGATGTAAAAGGCATACTATTACACACTAAAATAAGTATATCAGTTCAACTTAATCTATTTCATAAATCTATTGGAAATTATAATAAATTAAATTTTTTTTCTTCTTATAAACATACTTACTTCCTTGCCAAAGACATTAGTAGGACCTCTTGGATCTCTTATTATGTATTTATTTTCTTCTTTTTTGTATCCTATCAATGCATAACTGTGTCCTTATGTCATAATTGATTTGCCATAGTCATCCAAAGCACCCGTAGTTACAGATATTAGGTGTCCTTGACTTAAGTGCATATCAATTTGTTTATAAATATAATCTTTCTTTTTAGAAAATTAAAAAATTATAAATAAGCTTATACAAAGTAGATAATTTATGAAGATCTTAGAATACCTTTCTTGGATCTTTTCTATATTTTTTTAGTCCATATGATTTAGTAGGAGCTCCTGTTATAACTCTAAAAGCTAGTCCAGTATCACCTCCCCAAAGACGGCTATATTCTCCATGTAGTTTTGCCCATGCTTTCTCAATTATCATAGCCCATATTTGATTTTCATTTACAACATCACAGAAATAAGGTTTTTTTCTTGTTATCCACCAAGGAAAGCATTCATCAACTGTAATATATTACCATTTTCCATCAATAAATAACCAAACGCTATAATATCTATTGAATTTAAGTTTTTAAAGTGACTTTCTAATAAATTAAAAAGAGAAAATTAAATGAAATTACCCTATCTAATTAGGTTCTTTGATTGTAAATAACCTTGAAATCATATTTTTTTGAATTATTCCTAGTAGTCCTATTGGATTCAGTAAATAACAATCACCAATTCTACCCTAATTAACCTTCTATTCTACCTCTAAATCTAGCACTTCTACATTAGTAATAAACTCAGGAGCTCTTCTCCAAATTAAATCCTTGAACTTTTTTACTATTTTTTAACCAAGTGATTCATTATTAGGTGGAAAGTAAGGATCTTCATATTTTTTTAGTAATCCTGCTTAATAATCTTTTTAGAGCTATTAGAAAGTTTCATCTTTAAATTACTTAAACATCCATTCTCTGATAAAGTTTGTAATGTCTTTTTCGTTAGATTATTAAATTTTACAAGACATTTATTATTTATTACTTAAAAAATATACTTTTATTTTATCTCTTATTAAAATAAACTTATCCTCCAAATTTACTAACTTAAACAAAATACAGATAGTCCTTTAATAGATTTATGTTGAATTAATTATACAATTTCAATACAAATTAATAAGTTAGTGAATGACAAACAATCAATTAAATTAACTAAAAAATCAGTTGATCTCTCAAAAATCACTAATCCTCAAAGAAATATGTTTATAAATTAATTATTCATTTATTAACATATACAACCAGTCAATATTACTTATTCAATAAATAATACAAATATATATATATTAACGAACATATTTCTCCTCTCTTTGAATTATATTAATTATTTAATTTCTTAACATACTATTAAAATATTTAGAAAAAGTAGTTTTTAATAATATTTTAATAAGAAATTATCTAATATTAGAACAAAAATTAAATTAAAAATTTTGTTTTTTACATATTAATAAATACTCTCAAAAAATGAAAAAAAGCTAATATCTTTTGAAAAGAATAAAAATTTCTTTTAATTTTACAAAATAAGATCGGGTGTAAATATTTTTTATTAAAAATATAAAATAAAATAAATTTTAGATATTGCCTCAAGTATATTTAAAAAATTAAATTAAAACAAATTAGTAAAAAACGTATCAAAATATTTTAATTTAACAAGAATAATTACTACAACAAAGAGTTTATTTAATTTTAAATTATTAAATTAAGGCTTTTTGCATTTTTAAATTTTTAATTAACTTTTTAGTTTTTATGGATCAACTCTATATATTTGAATAGTTAAAGTGGAAGAAAGAGCCCTTGGAAGTTCCAATAAATAAATTATATGATGAAGGACTTCCTAAAATGTTATAACTTGAATGACAGGTATACTCTTCATCTAACTCAAACATCTGATCTACTTTTTCAGTTTTGCTATCTTTCTTAAGATTTTTTTTCATTTTTGAAATTTTCACTTAAGTATTACCAGGTTTAACAATAAATTAAATATATCTCTTATCTGTGAACAATTTTAGCTCTTCATAAATACAAAAAAATACCTTCTCATTTGAATTCTTTTTGATAATCATTTTTTTATTTATTTTTGGAAACATGATTTTAGTTACTAGGCCCTAAACATTCGAAACAATAAGTTCATCTTTGCACTCTGTTTATTATTACTTTTAGAATTTTAAATCAATGATATTATCATTTATTGTATCTCCAATTACATAAAATTTGTTAAATCTTCCTGAAATTAGATCATAAATCTATTATTAAACAAAATACTATTTAATATTTAATTACTTTTGATAATTTAAAGAATATAAAATTATTAGTTAATTCTGATTGATAAAAATTGGTTCAATTATAATCATAAGGGAAGTTTTTAACATTTTATATTTAAAAATAATTTTATTAGATTTTCTGTTTGAGCATTTTTAAATTTTAATTTCAATAATATTAAATAATACTTTTAAATGTCTTTAATTGGCTGTAACTAGAGTATTTGTTTAAAAAGAGCAAGCAGTAATTATAGTTTTTGAGGAATCATCCATACTATATCTTTTATATAAAGAAAAATCACTAGCTCTGTAAAACTAGAGCTTAATATTCTAATTATTTATGCTGGAATCTTTACTAATAACTAAAATGCTATTTGTTTCTGATATGAATTCTACAGTTAATATTTATTCTGTGAAATAAATTTATTTAATGAAGTAGATTTAATTAGCAGAATATCTCACTTTACTTATCTTAAAATCAGAGACAACTAAAAATGTGGATCTACTCCTTAAATCAACAACTTTATCATGTTAAACGATAAATTCATTTATTTGCTCGTATTAATTCTATTGATCTGAATAATCAATAAATTATATATACTGTCTTTCAACATCAACTCTCATAGATAATAATAATATATTTCTATTTAAAACAACCATTTAATTTATAGGTGTTTCATATTTTTCTATTTTGTTGCTATTTATGTTGCAAGTTTTAAAATTTATTAGATGAGTTTAAGTAATATCTTTGCTCAATTAATAGATTTTATTTGCAAATCTTCTATTTTTTTTATTTAAATCAAACAAATATCCTTTCATGTTATAGATGTGAGATTACATATCTTCATTAAATTAATTCTCTTTTTTACCTTTGAATTGGAGGTCTATTTACATTAAAATTTTTTAATTTAATTAGTTTCAAAATATAATTGAAATATATTTTTAATTTAAATTTATTCAAATAAAAATTACATGGATGAGTTTCTGATTCAAACTGATAAAAAATTTTATTTGCATTTTCAATTATTTAAAGCTATTTATCTTGCTACATTTCTTTGGAAGATTATGTAAGATCCTTTAACAAATTAAAAGTATTCATCTCAAAAACAGAATCAAATTTTTGTTGCAAGCTACTTGCTTCTATGGTAATAAGATTTGAGCAATAAGTATCTATTTTCTAAAAGCTACTTTGGATTTTTTTGAGCATATAGTCTCTTTATTTTTGTAATCTTTTGCTTAACTCTTTCACATTTTCAATCTTTTTATTTAAGTTAGATTTTTTGTCTTTTATTGACATTTTGAGCTATTTATAGGCAAACAAGTAGTCATGTATCTTATCGGGATGATTTGGATGATAATATTGGACACACTCAAAACAACACAACTTTTAAACGTTACTGCATTCATTTGATATACAAATCTTATTCAAAGGACAATCGTGCACGAATTCATCTATTTCCTATACATCTTGGTCAAAAGGAATTTAAATTGGCTAATTGATTTTTTTCATTCTATATGTTATTTAAAATTCAGTAATAATTATTTATATGATAAATAAGTTTATTGCTTTAGTTTTAAAGAATTTTAATTATGCTAAACCTATATATAATATTCATTTATAATAATTTTCAACATAAATAAAAATTTTTGAATTTTAAAAAATTAACGGTTGTTCTAAAATATAAATTAGTAATATTGTTTTATATGAATATGAGAGATTTAATTTATGTCTTAAGTAATTATTTTCGTTATTTAACAATTTAATTTGTAAAAAGATTTTACTCTCAATGAACTTAAAAAATAAACAATGTGAAAACTATATTTAAATTGTTTGAGTTTTTATTATAAAAATTATTAATAAATAATCATATTCAATAAATATTTAAATAATTAATAAAAAAACACACAACACTTAAATCAATATAAACAAAAAACAATATTTATAAATAGGTCAACATATATTTTTAGATATTTTGATTCAAAGTATTATTTTTGAAATCTAAATAGAATTTAATTTTGAATTAATTAATTCTAAAATTTAATATTCATAGTTTTTTATAATAATTTGATTTGTAGGGAGATTTTTAGAAGAGGAAACTTTTAAATATTATTCAAATCTGTATTTATAATAGATAATTTATTTTTTAATTTACTATTAAACTTGTTTTATTTTACATATATATTAAGATTATTTATTGTTAATATATGAAGATAACATTAACATAAAATAAGATCAATTTAATTATAATTTGTATTTAAAATAATTTTATTAATTAAGATTTACTCTAATTACTATTTACATAGTTTATTTCTAACCCTAAAAAGAGTTTATAGAAAACTATAATTTTATTTTTTTTTTTAATTAAAAGTATTTGGTTTAGTATGATTTTATTAATTTTTGCATCACTTACTATAACTTATTGCACTTAAATTTGATAAATATTCCTTAGATTTAGCTATTTCTTAAAAGTCATTTATTTTAAAAATAAATAGATATTAGTTTTTTATTTTACTAACGTGCTCATTTTTAGTTATTATATGAATTAGTTAAATTTGTGCCTAACACTCTAAAATCAATATTTACTTATGGAATATTTTTTTTCACTAGTCTCTTTTCTATACTTGAAGAACTTTTTTATAGCTTGCTATTGTTATTTGAATAATTCATATGAGAGCTAATTTTTTTATATTTATCTATATTTTCTAAATTAATATAGGGTGCTTATTATTTTGAAATTATGTTTTTACAAAATCTTTCTTACTTTTATTAGTTCTCTTATTTTTCATCAATAATAACTCGATCTTATTTATATTATTATTACTCAACAGATAAAATTGATCTATTTGATGTGTTTGAGCTTTTGCTTTAAGCTTTCTATACTTCAAAGCATCTGCTGCTGTTTTAACTATTCTAAGGACGAATAAATTTACATTCAGTTATAGTTTTACATCTATTTATTTAATTTGCCAATAGCTACTGTTGCTTTAAAGAGTTGGTAGAGGCGCATTCACTTTATTCTGTCTTAAGTAAATAGCTATTTTAGCTAGCTATTTCAAAGCTCTCATAAGATTCTTTTCTGTCTCCAAAGTGCTTTACCAACCTCAATATATCATTAGACTAATTTAACTGACAAGAATTATTTTTTTAGTGCTTAACCTAATTCTAATTGTAATTCAAGCCAGAATTTTAAATATTTAGGGGTATTTCTTATTTTTTTTTTTATATTTAAGAGCATAAGTTTAAATATTCTTCATAGGTTTTTTTCTCAAAAACATCCATCAAATTACTATTTAATTTAACTATTGAATTTTCCAATATTTTATTTACACTTTATAAATCAGATTTATCAGCAATTAATACAATTATTTTGGATGCATTAATAGAGTTTAAGCTATCTTATATTTAGCTAAGTTTTTCATTGTAACTATTAGATATAAAAATAATTTTATAAATTGAATTAAAAAAACTTAAATATTTTTTGATAAAAACAGGTATTAGTTTTTGTTTTTATTTAAAATATCTTTTTTATAAATAAAAATTGGGTACAAAAATTCTACTAATTAACTTATTAATCATTTCAAAAAATAAAATTAATTATCTGCATAAAAGTATACTTTATTTAAGGATTTATAAATCCTAGTATAGATAGCATTATAAAATAGAATCAATAATTCTCGTTAAAATATTCTATTATTTTTTATTTAAAATTCAAAGATTATTAAAGCCAAAGTTTCAATAATCAAAGATGATGAAGTATTCTAGGAAATTTAGGTAATTAAAGATAAAATATTATCATCTCAAATAATAATTAAATATAATACCTTTTAAGAATCTATTGTGTAAATAATAATTAAATGATTAAAAGAATTCATTCTTTTAAATTTAAACGGAAAAGAGTTTTTTAAGAAATAAGTAAGAATTAAAATTATGAAAATTTAATGAATATTTACTGAATAGATTGAAATTGTATTAATTATTGTGAGAGTTATTTAAAAAGGAGTATTTATTATTAATATTTCAAAATAAAAGTATGTCATGGAATTCTTATTATAAATTTTGATTATTAACGAGATTTAGCTTATTGTAGTAGTTGAATTTAATTTTGAAAAGAAATTAAAGTAAAAACTTATTTAATCTACCCAAACAGTTAATATCGAATCCTTAAATTTCAAAAAAAAAATACTTTTTTAAAATCTCTGTGAAGGGTTAATTTTCCATTTATGAAATGATATTATCATAGTGATTTTAAATATCTCTTTCTTATTAACTAGCCTCAAATTTAAAAAGCTTTATTTTCATTTTATAATCATCTATCTATTTGAGTGATTCATTCATACTTTAGTGAACTTTCTAAACTACTTTATTCCTTTCTTCTACTAACATACTTTCTACATGGTTAAAGGTTTCGTTTATTTTCTTTAACTATTCTTCATAAAATTCTTTTACCCTTTCTTTCACCTTTTCATTTTCAGTATCGCTTAAATTTAGAAGTGTTTGTGTTAGTTTTAAATTCTCCATAAAAGTGTCAGTTTCTGCCTTACGAAATTTTTCTATTTAATAGTATTTTTTTTAAATGATCGTTTTGTAATTTCAATTACCTTCAGAAGCAAAAGCTTGTTCTATTTTTTTACCTTTTAGCGCACTTCCAAGAGCACATTTTGAGCAAAAAAGGTTGTTAGAATCTTCACTTACATAGTATTTAGCCTATTTTATTATTTTATAAATAAAAAATATAATATTTTCTTGAGATAGCCAATTTTTAAAGTTAGATATAATTTAGCAAAAGAAAAATGAAAATTCATTCAAATGAGAGAAGTCTAACCTTTCGATTAGGGTGCTTAGGGCAATATCCATATTATACTATATTATTTTGAAAAGAAAGTCTTTCACTGTTAATAGAGAGTCCAACTTAGGGGCTGTTTTGATGAAACATTTAAAAATCTAAGCTTTTCTATCTAATATTATGCAATCTTGCACTCATTTATGATGTCTGTAGTGAAATTTCGTTGGTAGCAGAATAAATATTTAGATTATCAAATGTTTGCTCACTACTATTTTTACTACAATTCAAATATGCGTTGCTATTTCCCTAAATATTTTTCTAATAGTTTATGTCTGTGTAAGATAATGAAGAAGTATCTTAACTTAATATAATTTAGCTAGCATTTTTAATCATTTTATCGAGATAACTATATTTTTTGTGGAGTGTTGATTGCTTCTTATTTCTTAATATTTTTTTATAAAAAAGACGACTCTTCTCTATTAATTAAAGACTATTTTTTACTTAGTTATCAAAATAATTGACTATTGTTCACCAAATTATTTATAAATTTAACAATTATTTAATTCTATGCAAACAAAAAATATTCTGACACATTTAAACAATAACTTAAATTATTACTACAACATATCTTTATATTTAAATAATTTATAATAAATACATATTATTATAATTTTAAAAAAATGACTGAATTCTAGATAAAGAAGAAAACTATTTTTAATTAAATGTTTTTTAAATATTAAATTGAAAATTAAAACTATATTTTAACATATTTATTCAAATAAAATTTTAATATTTAAGATGTAGATATAAATAGTTTAACAAAAATTATAAAATTTTAAGTATTTTTTTGTTTAGAATGATTACATTTATTATTAAGGTAGTCTTTACTTTTATTCTAATATTAATATATTATAGTTATATTTAAGCACCTCTAATCCAAAATATTTAGAATTTATTATAAAGATAATCTTTACTTTTTTGTTAATGCTTCGTTTTTGGTATTATCTTTAAGCTCTTCAAATCCATAAAATTTTAAAGCTGAAAGAAATAAGAATAAAGAAAGATTTCTGATAAATTATTGTATTACTTTAGAAATTTGATCAATATATTCAATAGAAACATAAATTCCTTATCATAATCTTCTTAGAAAAAATCTGAATAAAGAGATTGAAATAAATAAATCATTAAATAGTTTTGAATAAAACATAAATTATACAACATTAAATAGGTTAATAAATTATTTTGGTGTATATAATATAATAAGATAAAATGGTAAATATAAATAAAGTTTTCATATACATAGCCTCCTTACTGATTAGCTTGATTTCATTAATTATTATGATAAGGTAACCTAAATTTTAAACTGACTAAGTCTATTTATTTTTATATTTAAAAAGTGTAAAAGAAAAGCTATAATCATACTAAATAAAGATTAATAAATTAGCACTCTTTAGGTTGGATAAAATTCTTATTAATCAAATTCCTTCTTATTAGGTAAAATTTTACTTAATAAATCTATATATTTTTCTTATTTCAAAATTATATTAAATAGGCTTTAGTATTTGTTGTCTACATCCCTTTTTGCGCTTATTATATTTGGAATTATATTAAAGAGTATTTTAGATTTGATACATTTTTAAAATAATTAATGTTTACTCTAAAAAAATTAGCCGTAAGAGAAATGAAAGGATAAAAAATGGAAAAGCATCTTTTGAAGAAAAGTATTTGCTAGAAGTAGAATCAAATGAAGCTAAGTAATGGAGCAATATTTTGCTTACAAACTTATTTATTTATATGACTTAAGTAAAATATACTTTTTTTATCAAATCTGTTAATTTAAAAAATCTTTAATTTAAAGACCTTAGCATTACTCCTAGCAATTTTCTTTTCTAATTATGCAATAAATGAAATTGAATACATACAAGGTCAATATGAATCCACCTAAAGCGAGACAGATAGGTAAAATCTTATTTTAAATCTTAAAAATAATACTAAATTTATATCATGTAATAATAAAGAGATACTTTAGAAAATGTAGTTGACTTAACTAAGTCTCTTAAAGCTACAATGTTCTTAAATTCGTTATGCATCTTATAAATTGTATATATTTCATTAGAAGGATGCTACATTAAAGTCAAAAGTAAATGATTTTCTAGCATTTCCACATTTAAAATAAAAAAATTCATAATTCTCATCAATATTATAATAAAAAATAATTTAAAATATAAATTATTATAAACAATTAAGTAATCCTTCTTGAAAATTTAACTTAAAAAAGTAAAATGTAATTTATTTTTTGTTATTTCACATACCTATTAATGATTCAATAACAAAAATAATTCAAAATTTTGTTTTTAAAAATTTCATGTTTTTTTTTATGATATGTTTTAAGCCAGTTCCTTAACATCAATATTTGTGACTGTTTGGGAATTTCTTATTGTATTTTATTTGAATGAAAAATTTTATGAAAAAATAAAAGAAAATATTTTATATTTATTTTCTTAAATAGTAAAATGTTGTGTTCTTTAGTTGAAATTTAGTAGTCCTTTAAAACTGATAATATTTGGCGCAAAAAATTATTATAATTAAGCTAAATCCACTGCGCCAGAATTAATTAAATTAATAATTAATATTTTTGATTTGAATTAGATTTTTAATCTAACAAAAAAAAATCATTCATCATTAAAATCTTAAATTAAATATAAAAGTAACTCTGTCTTTTTTTTTAGAAAAATGCTTTCTTATAAAGATTCTGTAGATGGGGGATTATAATAAGATAATTTAATTCCAATGTAGAAGGAGACCCTTAAGAGCATTTTATCCAGCTTTAAAAATAAGATGAATGAGATGCATTAATTGTATTCATAAAATTCAAACACTCTTCAAAAAGAAGATAAAGAAGATGTCTACAAACATGCATTTTCTTTTGCTTTTCTTCTTTAAAAGTACTAAGATAAAGACCCCTCACTATGCTTAGAAGATTTTATTTAAGAGGCTGAACGTATGAGAGATCACCAGCTTTACAAACCGAGCAAGGCTAATAAAAAATTCTCTATAATGCCAAAAATAACTAAAGAGAAATATGAGTAATTTGTAGAATATGAAAAAGATATAAGATTTCCTCAGCCTAAAAAACCAATCTAATTAAATAATTAAGCTAGAATTCCAGAAAGGCAGGCATCAAATTAAAAACCTGCAATAAGTAGTTTATTGAATAGTAGCAATAATTAAGTTTCATCTAACCCTAATTAGGGATATGGGAATATAAATAGTTTTTAAAATAATGCTAATAATAGCATCGACAACAATAAAAGTAATAATTTTGGTCCTACTTAATAAAATAATAATGGGTTTTATAGATCGCAAAGCAGTTAAAATTAAGATGAACAACCATAAAAAACATATGGATACAACAAATAATAATATAATAATGGCTACAACAGTTATTAAAATTAAAGCACTAATCATTATGGATATGGTAGAAACAGGTATCAAAATAACAATAGATACAATAGAGGAAGGGAGTAAATAGAAGAAGAATAAGATGAACAATAGCAAGCTGGAGGTTTCAAAACTGCTTCAGAGTAAAGATATTAAAATAATATGTTAAAGAGATAAAAAGAAGAAGGTTTCTATAATAAAGAAACTGGAAAGTATGGTAGAAATAATGGATAATTAGAATTTGAAGGTGTGAATGATAATAAACCTAAATACGGATATACTAAATATGGAAGTAACTAAGGAGTTGATGACGTTGTTAATCTTGTTCACTATCATACAATAGGAAAAAATATTAATTTAAACAATAACACTACATCTAATTAAACTGCAGCTTTAAATGGAGGTGGCACAGAGGATGAATCTAAAAAAACAGGGCTGAGCAGAAAATTCAAACCACCTGGAGCACCTGGTACAACTACAGGAGGGAAAAAAAACGAATAATGTGAATAGCTCAAAGGAATGGATTAAAAAGTATATTTTATTTAAGAAATATAATGATAAATTTAATTTTAAAATATTTAAAAAATTTATTTATTAGTTAATAGATTTAATTGAAAGTGAAATTGTTGAAAATGCTGCTAATGTTAAGTGGGAAGATATAGCTGGTCTAAGTTCAGCCAAAGAGTCCGTTAAAGAAACTATTGTTTGGCCAATGTTAAACCCCTAAATATTTACTGGTATAAGAGCTCCTCCTAAAGTAATAAAATATTGATTTTACATATGAATTTAATATAGTTTGTAATTATAGGGTCTTCTCTTATTTGGACCACCTGGAACAGGTAAGACTATGATAGGTAAAGCTATTGCAAATCAATCTGGTTCAACATTCTTTTCGATATCAGCATCATCATTAACAAGTAAGTATATTGGTGAAGGTGAAAAAATGGTAAAAATTCTCTTCAAGCTTGCAGAAATGAGATAACCAAGTGTAATTTTTATTGATGAAATTGACTCACTTTTATGTGCAAGATAAGAGGTAAAAATATAAATTTATTTTAATTCAAAATTTTAAATAAATTTTTGATTTTAGAATGAAAATGAGGCAAGTAGAAGAATTAAGACTGAATTTTTAGTTCAAATGGAAGGTGCCACTTCAAGAGAAGAAGTAAGATTATTACTAATAGGTGCTACAAATAGACCATAGGAACTTGATGATGTAATCAAATATGCAAATTTTTTATTCCATAATCTGATTTAATTTTTTTTAAAAGGCTGTGAGAAGAAGATTTGTTAAAAAATTATACATTCCTCTACCTAATATGGTGGCAAGAGAGTAATTAATTAGAAGAGTAATAGAAAGAGAATCAGCATAAGGAAACGCTTTTGATATGAGTGACCAAGTAAATAATTAATTTCAGCAAATATTACTGAAATGTTAAATTATTCACTTTAAATTTAAAAATTTATTTTAATAGGATATTTTAGAAGTAGTTCAAGCCACCAAAGGTTTTTCTGGAGCCGATATGACAAATCTTTGTAAAGAAGCAGCTTTAATACCTATTCGTTAATGTGCTGATATCTAAAATATATAATCTAGCGATATTCGTCCTATTAATAAATCTGATTTTATCAAATCCCTTAGATAAGTTAAGGCTACAGTTACTTAAAAAGATTTAGCTGGGTATTTTGATTGGAATAGCTAATTTGGTAGTTTTGAAATAAATATGGAAGAAATCGATTCTTGAATTTATATAATAAAATTTAGTTAAAATCAAATAAAATTAAAAATATAATTTTAATAAAAAAGTCTAATATTTATTTATTTTAAAATATTAATTTTATATTTAAAAAAAATATTCTAATTTAGAAAAATTCTTTTTTAGAAGAAATATGTTATTAAATTTAATTTCTTAATTAAATAAATTAAATAAGTATTTAATTATAAAGCCAATATTATCTCCGCATAAAATAGATGAGATTTCAATGTTAAAATATTTGATAAGTTAAAAGATTTGTTTTTTTAAAATATTGAAATTTTTTGTTCAGATAGTAAAACATAATGTTTAAAATATATATTTAATCTAATTAAAATATCTTAAATTTCATAAATAAATACCTATTCATATTAAAATTTTGCTAAAAATGGGTCTTTTTGAAAAATAAAAATTGATATACATTCTCATTTCAAAAATATTTTAAAAAAAGAGAGAAAACAGTTTATAAAAATATTTTTATTTAGTTATTATATATTAAAAACGTTTAATAAATTTTAGTAATGTGAGTAATTAATCACTTTGTAAGTTTTTACAAAAAACATGCATTTTATATATCATAATAAATTTGCTTTTCTGATAAAATTATTATCTAAACCAAAATTGCTATTATAGTTACCTCCTAGAATTTTCTTGAGCTATGGACAAGAAATATTATAGTCCCAGAACAATTCTTCAAAAAATTAATCATATCGACATTTACATCTTTTATAACATCCAAATTTTGATCTATTGTAAAAGTCATAAATTAAAGTTTACTTGAAAACTGTTAGCCTTTTAAATTTTTAAAATAGAACTTTTAAAAATTACATTGAGGGATAACTTTCATCCTATAGAATAGT
>JH719948.1:205129-398242 GCA_000231845.2 Tetrahymena malaccensis 436 | reverse complement strand
TATCTTAAATAAACAAGAGCTGTTTGATACTGTAATTCTTCCATTATCGTATGAGTATTTATATTTACAATCCTAATTTGGTAAATATCTTTCTTTCATAAAGAGTATAAATTTTTTTGCCTTTTATTTACTAATATTATTTTACAGTAAATGAATCACTACCTCTTTAATTTTTCTTTACTCTATAGTTTTTTAGAGATTGACAAGGCTTCCTTTACTTATTTAAACTTTTTCAAAATGAAGTATGAGTTAGTTTAAATTAGGTAGCTAATCTAGTGTATCGTTCAGCCAATCAATTTCAATAACTCTCTCATTTTTTAATGAAATTTTTAAAGATTTTATATCAACACTTTTTTAAGAGAGTTTTTAAGAAAGTTAGGTTAATTCCTTTAAACTTTCAATATTTTCTAAATACATATTTTTTTTATTTATGTAATTACTTATTTATTAATTTTTTACAAAATAAACTTTTTAATTAGAATTTAAAATAAAACTCACTTATTTATTTAAAATAAATTGTCACTTTGGTTGATAGTCACTTTAAATATTTCTTATAGCAGATACTTTCAAAATTATTAATAAATGAATATCAGATCATGTTAAAAGATATAGTTTCTACAAAATTATTTGATCTATTTTAATTTAATTTATTAAATATAAAGGATGTTAATTCAATTTTTATTTAAGCTTTCAAACAATAAAATTCTTTTCTGAAAAATATAATTTTATATAATAGGATGATGATTAATATCAAGAAAATGAAGTTTATGAAAAGATGACAATTAAAACTAATTATTTGGAAAGGCTAAGATAAATTTAGAAGATTTTTTGTCTGATATCAAGGAATATTATAATCAAAAAGTTGAAGCTCTAAATTAGATCTAACTTTTGTATTTTTTTAAGTATATTAAAGAGTTATTTACTATAAATATAATTAAAACAACAAATTTATATTACATATTTAACGAATAAAATACATTTTTTAAAATTAACTTAATCATAATAAGTTTGCTTTTCTTATAAAATTATTATCTAATTAGAATTCATTATTATAATTTCCACCTAAAGCTTTATTGAGATTATTAATTTAAATTTATTCTTCTCTTTCTAATCTTATGTAATTACAAGAAGGGCAAACACATTCAAATTATTATTGTTTAAAGAATCTACTTACATTTTTTTAATAATACTTGACTAAATTTTGCTTAAAAGCTGTTAATCTTTTAAATTTTAAAATTACATCAACTAAAAACATAGGTTTAGGATATCCTTAATCTTGCATATATGTGACAATATTTATTCTTTCGAAATCAGAACAAGAGAGTTTCAAATACTTAAACATTAAGTTATCTATTTAAAATCTTTATTATCTATCAGAGTAAGTGTCATTTTTCTCTTCATAAAATTTCATTTTTAAGTTTATTAATTTTGTTTTTTCATTTTAGATTGAAAACACAGATTTATTTTAATTTAAAAAGCTGTATATTTGACTTAAACTAAAACAAGATAAATTTATTTTTTTAATATTTTGTAAATTTTTAATAAAATAATAAGTTGATACTTCTCTTTTTAGTTTTATTTTCAATTTGCTTAATTAATCATAAAAATCCACTTTCTTCAAAGAATTTTAGAATTATATTTAGTCAAATTACTCTACTAATTCAGTTTAGCCAATTAATGTTAACTTGAGATTTTTTAATAAACATCTGTTTTTTAAAAAATCTAAGTAGTATTACAAAAAATCCATCATGACTTATTGAAATTAAAATTGCACATTTAATTAATTTAAATCGCAATCTTCTCTAGTTAATGTTTTTAATTTTAAGATCTCGCATTCTTATTTATCTTTGTAAAAGACTTTGTTTAGCGATAAATTAAGTTTATGTTATTGTTAATAAAATAAATCGTTGTTCTAAAAAACTAAATTAAAAATTATTTGTTGAAATGATGTATTAGTTAAATTGAATCCTATAAGAAATTCGTTTTTAAAATCATATTTGTACTTCATTAGATAATCTTATAGCTTTAATAGATTTTTTTTGGTAATATTTTATGTGCTAAAACTTAAAGTTAAATAAGTTATTTCGTCTTAAATAAATTTGCACGTGTTTCTGTTTGTTTCAATTAACTTACACAAGTTACAATTTTCTTTATCATCATTATTTAGATAAGATTCAATTAAAGTAAACCCATCTATGTAAAATTATCTTAGATCGTTTTAATCTTCAAAATTTAATATTAATTGAAGTTTATTTGACAAACTTCCACTGCTAAATATTAAATAAGTTTTTTATTTAAACCTTAATGAAATATGAAAGTTTTCAGTCTGATTTTCAATGTTTTATTTAATTATTTTAATGAATTATTTTTAATTTTAATTTATTTGAAACTTATGTATTTTTGATGATAAATCTTTTATAAATATTGATGAGCTTTCTTAATATTAAAAGTCTATTTTAAATAAAAAAGAGCTGTTTGAAACTAATATTCTTCTTTTGTTGTAGGAGTATCTATATTCTTAATTTTAATTTTGATTTTATATTTAATCCATAAAAACAATAAACTATTTTGCCTTTTTTTGAGTAATTTCATTAGATATTAAGTGAATCACAACCTCTTTAATTTAGCTTTACTCAATCAAATTCCGGAGTTTATTAATGTGGCTATTATTGAACTGTGTTTATTCAAAATGGATTATGAGGAGATTTAGTTTAGTTAGCTAATTTAGGGTTTTTTCAAGAGAATCTAAATTTGTAATTTTTTCGTTTTTCAAAGATATTTTTAATTTTTTTATATCAATAATTTATTTTTCAATTTTGTTAGAATATTAGGATAGTTCATTTAAATTGTGGATATTCTCAATTAACATTGCTTTTTTATAATTTATTTATTTTTTTTACTTAATTTATTTTAATTGTATTTTTTATTTTAAAATAATAATCTATAAAAGAGCTTAAAAGCTTAAATAATACTATATTGTCTTTTAGATTAATAGATACTTTTAGATATTTATTTTATCTATTTCAAGAAATAAATGAATATAATTTATTATTATTATTATTTCAAAATTTGTTTTCTAAAATATGGTTACAGTTGATAAATTTAATTAAAATAAAAATCAGTATTATATGAATATTATAGGATGATGGCATATTAATTATTAGAGATCAAGAATGCAATTTTAAAAAAATAAGATATAGGAAGCAGCATATAGTCATGCAATTTTTAATCTTAAATTGTTAATTAAAAATAAAAATTATAGATTATTTGCACTTGAAATAAAAATAGTATTCAATGAGATGATAGATGATACAATACAATTTAATATGGAAAACATTTAGGCATATTTAATCAACTTCAGTTTGATTTTATTATTGATGAAATAATTCTGTAATCAACATCTTCTAAATTTTCACTTTTCTAACAGTTAGTTAAAAATTTACTGATATATTTTGTTTGTAGACTCTCTGAAGACAAAATATCAAGTTATTTCTCAAAATAACTAATTCTTTTTTCTTATTTAGCTTTAAAAAAATAAAATTAATTAAAATCTTTGAAAAAAAAAATTACAATTTTTTGTTTGTTAATCATCGTCTTTGTTAAGCTTATTCAAGTAGAAAGTTGAACAGCCTATCAATTTGATTGCTGCAAGCTACTCTTTGCTTAAGAGAATCAAGGCTGCCTTCTTTAAAAAGATGATATCTTTATATAACTCTAAGATGTCTAAATTTTTATTCATTTGCTCTTCTATTGCTTTTTTAGTTTGCTTACAAACTTCTTTTGAAATTTTATCAGAGTTGCTAGAATTTTTCCATGATCTATTTATGTTTTATAAAATTAAAGTAAATGGAGGAGGTTTTAAAAAATATTAGAAATAATGATAAATTAGGATAATTTGTGAAATAAATTATGTAAAATTTATTTTAAATTATTCAATAAAATTTTATAATAATGAATATTATTATACTTTTTTCCTAAAATCATTTGTTGTGCTTTTAATAAAATTTTTTTATCTTATGTTGCTCTTAACTTTTAGGAATAATATTCAATTATTTTTTACTACTCTAATTATCCAAGAGTTAGAGTTCCATCTTTTTATTAAAGAATTTTAGAATCTTAGCCTAGAGTATTAGTTTAGATTGATTTTTATTAAATTCCAATTGTTAACTCAATCTTGCTTTATGCTTTTTTACGATAAGAAAATGATTTCTTGCGAGTGAGTGGTGATTCATCTTTTAATTTTATTTACTAATCACCTTAATATTTCTTCTGCTTACTAAAGCTAAAATCTTTTTTTGGAATATAAGTTGATTTTCTATTTAATCTGAGTGGACTGCTATTTCTTTCTCCTTCTTCTTCTTTAATTTCATCACGTTCAGTTGAATTATAAATTTCATCTGTATATAAAGATTTTTCTTATTCTTCAGCACTGTGTTAAATACTTTGCTTTAATTTAGTCATCATGGATATAGACTAGTCTTCTATGCTTGATTTTTCACTTGCATTTTCTTCTGCAATTTCATATTCTTTTATTTTCTTTTCTAAGTATACAACCTAATTATCGTCAATATATTTGTTAGATTTGAGTAATTGTTCAAGAGAATCTTAATACATATTCTGTAAATAAAGGAAAAAGAAATCTTATTTTATAAATTTCTGTGTGATAATTCTAGCAAAAACTCCTAATGTCATTAACAAAGCAAATGTGCTATTAACAAGAGCTAGAACTTCAGGAAATATAGGATATTAAATTTCAATATTTTAAATAATTTCATCAGCCTACAAAGCAATTTCACTAAATGGTGATCTAGGAAGGTTGGTAGCAATAGACTAACTTTGTATAGATATTGAAATAGGTGATTAAAATTACATTTAAGATTGCACCAAAAGACCTTAATTAACAGTAGTAATTTAATTTTAAGTGTTTACAGTATTTATAATTGATATTCCTCCTCTTAAAAATACGAATTAATTCTTAAAACTCACTTGCTCCTTTTAAGTAGTAGTATTGTATTAAGATGTATAAAACTTTAATCTGAGACCTGCTCTTGGTCCATTAACAATATTTAAAACATCTGTCTGATTTGCGCAATTACTTGGGACATATTTTTTTACAGAATCTATTGAATAACAACCATAAGTTAGTAAAATAATCTGAGAAAGTAGGTTTTTTTATTAATTGAAAGTGATACTACTATTCTAGAGGTTAGAGTAGTCAATACAGTTATATCCTTAGAGCTCTGGATTAGTACACTTAACTATGTTAAGCATGGTTAAATTTGTTTGTGAATTATTTTGGTAGTTAAATAAAGCATAGTTCATTATGAATGTCTAATTTGTTTATGCTTCTAGGTCTTCTATATTTTGATTTGTGTTATATTCATATCTAAATGCAAATAAGTCTTCTTGAAGAGGTATATCTACTTGCTCACTAATAAAGCTTTATTATCTAAATTTAGGGCTCATTTGATTGTAGAAGTATTATTTAGATAAGTAGATGAAATAAATTAAGCTAGCAGCTACAATAGTGAGGGACAAAAATACTCCGAATTTACTGCTTCTTTTTTGATTAGAGTTTCCAACGTGGAAGAAGAAAGGAGAAGAGAATAAGTCAAACTTGAAAATACTCATTTTTTTTTGCTATTATTTGTTATTTTATGATATTAATTATTGGCTTTAATATTGATTAAATATGGGTTTTAATTTTCTTTGCTAATAAATAAAAACTAATTCATTAAAAAGCATTTAAGCAATCAGCCTTTAATTAAAAAAAATGATGATTAATTTAGAAGAATGGGTTAATAATCAAACAAAATTAAGTGAAAAAAGTTAATTTTTTGATAAAAAACTCAAGTAGTCTTTATACTAAAGTTATTTATTACATTTAGTTAAATAAAAATAAAATTATGAATGCATGATGATTATTCAATTTACTTAAATTTTAATAAATAAACATTACAATCCATTGAATTAATGATCAATTTAGAGCTATTCTGTTTTGTTAGTAGCATAAAAATTTTAATAAGTACTTTGATTAGTATTATACTCTTATGTATTAAAAAAAATTTTTAGGTTTCTTTAAGATGATAAAATTATTTTTTAAATATAAATTAAATAAATAAGTAGGAATGAAACTAATTTTGAAATTATTATATTTGAAAACAAAAATCATAAAGATTAAGATGAAAATCAATCTAATAAAATTAAAATTGTTTATAGAAGAAATATATTTATTAATTCATAATTAAACCTTCAATTAAGGAAATCATGAATGCAGGCTTACGCATGAAAGCAAAAGTTACTAAGGTATTTTTATTCATATACTTTAGGAAATTCTTTCAAAGTTTAAGAAAGTTTTTATATTTTGTTTTCTATTAAAAATAATAAACAAGATTCAGTAGAAATCTTGCTTTAATGGCCATACTGTTTTGGCTGGCTGATTTAACTTAATAATTAAATTTTAAAATAGATGATTTCTGCCTGATATTCAATCACTTTATTGCAAAAATAAAATTAAGATTAAATAATAAACAAGATTCAGTAGAAATCTTGCTTTAATGGCCATACTGTTTTGGCTGGCTGATTTAAATTAATAATTAAATTTTAAAATAGATGATTTCTGCCTGATATTCAATCACTTTAGTGCAAAAATAAAATTAATATTAAAAATTTACTTTTTGTTGGAGAAGTGAAGAATTATATAAAAGAAATTTTAAATGAAATAATATTTTAAAATTTAGAAGTATTTAAAAAATTTTTTAGAGAAATTTTCCATATCATTTTACAAGAAGCTAATTTTATATACCATTATTTTGTATTTGATATAATTAAAATTTAAAATATTTTTGCAAATTTTTTGACTTCATAGTTTTTTTATTTAGAATTTAATGAAATATGAAGTTTTCAGTATGGTTTTCAAATGTTTTATTTAATTATTTTAATGAGTTATTTTTAATTTTAATTTATTTGAAACTAATGTATTTTTGATGATAAATCTTTTATAAATATTAATGAGCTTTCTTAATGTTAAAAATCTATTTTAAACAGGCAAGAATTGTTTGATACTAATATTCTTCTTTTGTTGTAAGAGTATATGTATTCTTTATTCTAATTTATGTTTTAAAATTAATCCATTTTATTCATATCTAAATGCAAATAAATCTTCTTGAAGAGGTATATTTACTTGCTTACTAATAAATCTTTTTTATCTAAATTTAGGGTTAATTTGATTGTAGAAATATTATTTAGATAAGTAGATGAAATAAATTAAGCTTGTAGCTCTAATAGTGAGGGATAAAAATACTCCTAATTTACTGCTTCTTTTTTGATTAGAGTTTCCAACGTGGAAGAAGAAAGGAGAAGAGAATAAATCAAACTTGAAAATACTCATTTTTTTGCTATTACTTATTATTATTTTATATTAATTATTAGCTTTTAGACTATTATATATGGGTTTTTATTTTCAGTTTGTTTGATTTTGCTTGCTAATAAATTTAAAATAATTTATTAAAGAAATTTAAACCATAAATCCTAAATTATATCTTAATTAATAAATGAATAGTTAAAAAAGTTAATTTTTTGATAAAAAAATGTCTTTTCTTTAATAACTATGCCTAATTATACAGATTAAAATATGTAACTAAAACATAAGCTTTTACAAAAAAACTTTTGATTATTTAATGTAACTAAATCTCAAATGTATGGTGATTATTAAATTTATTTAAACTTCAATAAATAAAGATTAAAATCAGTTTTTAAAAACCCTGAGCTATTCTATTCTATGAGTAAAATAAAAATGCTTTTTAGCAAATTAGTGAAATTATCCTCATAATAAGTAATATATTTAATAAAAAAATATTTTAATAACTTTCTTTAGGCTGATAGATATATATGAATTCATATATGCATATTTTGACAAATTAACTAAGGTATTATTATTGAAATACATATGGAAATTCTTTCAAAATAAAAGAGTGCTTTTTTTATGTTTTTAATAGAAATAATAAACAAGAATCAGTCAGTAGGTATATTTGTTTTAATGGTGGTACTTTCTTGATTTGATGATTTAACTTAATAATTTAGCTTTTAAAATAGACAATCTTTACCCAATATTCAATCACTCCATTCAAAAAAAATTAATGTGAAAACTTGCCATTTAGTAGGAGAAGCTAAAAATTTGGTATCAATAAGAAACTTAAAATGAAATAGTATTCAAAAAATTTGTATTTCTTTAAAAGTACTTTTAGTTATTTTTAGCTTTTGGCGAGTTTTTACGTTTTAACTCATATAAAATATATTTGATTTAAATTTTAACGGATTTTTGTTTCTAAAAGAGTTCTATTTATCTTAGAATTAAATATCTTTAAATTTTATGAATAAAATACTAAATTAAATTTTAAATACTTAACTAATCTTTTAAAATGATAAAAATAAAAATTATTTCACCATTTAAGGAATTGATAAAATTTAGCTTTCTCTTGATAAGATAAATGATAATTAGGTTGAGTGTTTATTTTGTTATAATTAATTAATTTTATTATATTCTAGTGCTTGAAAATTGAATTAATTAACTGTTGTAAATTTTTTTTTAATTAGAAGTTCAAAAAAGGTTTAAAGTTGTTAAAATACTTAGTTGAAGAAATAAAAAATAAGTTTTTTTTCAAAAAATTTAAAGTTAATATTCTAAATATTTAAATTTTAAAAAAATAGCATAAGTTCTATATATGAAAATGAGTGGAATATTAGGCTCAGACAACAAAAAATTTTGCAATTAATTGCTTTTAAAATTGATATCTACTACTGAAAAACTGGATTTATTTTAACATCAAAATATGTGAAGTGTACATTTATTTATTTTTTTGGAGATTAAACTTACTATTTTAAAAATCCTTGTTACCTAATAACAAATAACCAAGTAACAATTTAATTGATATAGAATTATAAATAAATTTAATAATATAAGCAGAATTAAAAATACTAGTTGTTATTAATAACTAAATTTAAAAAGAAAAATCTAATTTGTCATAAAATAGTATAGCAAAGTGCCTATTTAAAAGCTAGTGAAGTAGCATTCACTAATTATTAACAATAGACATTTAGCTAATTTATTTGTAAATAGATTTTTTAAAAATGAATCATTAATTTTCTAATAAAGAAGTGTTAAGAAATCAAATTAAAAAATTCAAAAACATATTTATATATAATGTATAATAAGAGCACAGGCTCAAATGATTTTATACTTTATTGCCGCCCTGAGGGCAGAATGAGATACTTTTTGTAATATTTTTTCATACAAAATTAAAATGTACTAGATTGAACTTAATACACTATGTATGTGGTAAAATTTATTCTTTCGAAAAAAAAAAAAAAAAATTTAAAATAGATAATACAATATAACTTAATATGGAAAACATTTTAATATATTTAATTAAATTCAGTTTGGCTTGATTATTGAAGAAATGATTCTGAAATCTATATCTCCTAAATTTTCACTTTTCTAACAATCAGTTAAGAATTTGCTTATATATTTTGCTTGTAAACTCTCTGAAGACAAAATATCAAGCTGTTTCTCAAAATAACTCATCCTTTTTTCTTGTTTAGATTTAAAAAAAAATAATTTATAAATTAATATTTTATAATTGAAAAAAAATTACAATTTTTTGTTTATTAGTCGTCTGCTTTATTTAGCTTATTCAAGTAGAAAGTTGAACAACCTATCAACTTGATTGCTGCAAGCTATTCTTTGCTTAAGAGAATCAATGCTGCCTTCTTTAAAAATATAATATCTTTATATAACTCTAAAATATCTAAATTTTTATTCATTTGCTCCTCAATCGCTTTTCTAGTTTACTTGCAAACTTCTTTAGTAATCGTATCAGAGTTTGTATTTTTCCAAGATCTATTTAAGTTTTATAAAATTAAAATAATTCTAAAAATATTGAAATATTTAAAATATATTAGAAAAAGATGTATCAAAAAACATATTTTGTTGTATTGAAATATGTTAAATTTATTTTAAAATATTCAAAAAAGTTTTGAAGTGATAAAAAAAATTCTACTTTTCTCCTAAGATCATTTATTGCGCTTTAAATAAAATTTTTTTATCCTATGTTGCTCTTAACTTTTAGGAGTAATATTCAATTATTTTAGACTATTCTAATTAACCAAGACCTAAGGTTCTATCATCTTACTCGAGAATTTTAGAATCTACATTGAGAGGATTAGCTTTGTTTTATTTTTATTAAATTCCAATAGTTAGTTCAATCTTGCTCTAAGCTTTGCTTCGATAAGAAAATGATTTCTTATTAGCGAATAGTGATTAATCTTTCAATCTTATTTGAAAACTATCTTTATAACTTTCTTTTCTTTAAATGCTAAAATCTTTTTTTGGAATATAAATTGATCCTCTATGTTGATTAAGTGGGCTATTATTTTACAATGTTTCTTTTATTTCATCAGGTGCAGTTTAATTATAAATTTCTTCTGTTTATAAACTTTTTTCTGATTAATCATTAGATTATTAAATATTTTGTTATAATTTAACCAATATTGATCGAGATTAGTCTTCCATGTTTGATTTCTCAGTTGTATTTTCTTAAGCAACTTCATATTCTTTTATTTTTTTTTCTAAGTAGACCACCTAATTATCATCAATCAATTTGTTAGATTTTAGTAGTTATTCAAGGGAATCTTAATACATATTCTACAGATAAAGCAAAAAGAAATCTTGTTTGATAAATTTCTGTGTAAAAAATCTCGCGAATATACCTAATGTCATTAACAAAGCAAATGTGCTATTAACTAGGGCTAAAATTTCGGGAAATATAGGATATTAAATATCAATACTATAAACAATTTCGTCTGCCTAGATAGCAACTTCGCTAAATGGTTTCTGAGGGCTGGTTGTCGAATATGACTAAGTTTGTAAAGATATTTAAATAGGTGATGAAAATTACATTTATGACAACACTAAAAGTCCTTCACTAACAGTAGTAACTTAAGTACTAGTGCTTACAGTATTTAAAATTTCTTATCCTTATCTTAAAAATACAAACTAATTCTTAAAGCTAATTTGCTCTTTTTAAGTAGTAGTATTATATTAAGATGTTAAAAATTTTAATCTTAGTCCTGCTCTTTATCCATTAACAATATTTAAAACATCTGTCTGATTAGCACAATTACTTGGGACATCCTTTTTAATAGAATCTTATGAATAACAGCCATAAGTTAGTAAAATTATCTGCGAAAGGAGACTTTTCTTATTATTCAAAGACATAGTTTTATTTTGGAGACTAGAGTAGTCAATACAGTTATATCCTTAGAGCTCTGGATTAGAACACTTTATTATTTTGAGCATGGTTAAATTTGTTTATGAATTGTTTTAATAGTTAAATAGAGCATAGTTCATTATGTATGTTTTATTATTTTACGCCTCTAAATCTTCTATATTTTAATTTGTGTTATATTCATATCTAAACGCAAATAGGTCTTCTTGAAGAGGTATGTCTACTTACTCACTAATGTATGTTTGTTATCTAAATTTAGGACTAATTTAATTGTAGAAGTATTATTTAGATAAGTAGATGAAATAAGTTAAGCTAGCAACTACAATAACCAGGGATAAAAATACCCCAAATTTACTACTTCTTTTTTGCTTAGAGTCTCCAATGTGGAAGAAAAAAGGAGAAGAAAATAAATCAAACTTGAAAATATTCATTTTTATTATTATTTTTTTTTTGCTATTTTTGTTTTATATTAATTATTTGTTTTAATATTGATTACATAATCCTTTTTATTTTCAGTTTGCTATTACTTGTTAAGTAAATTTAATTAAATTAATGATTTAAACCATTAATTTTTGAACCTTGTAAAATATTCATAATTTACCCAATAAAATTAGAATGAATTTATAAAGTTAAATAAAAAAAATTAATTTGTTAACGAAAGACATGCATATTCTTAATACTAATAACTTGTTTTAAAGACAAAAATATGTAATTAAAAAATAATAATGATAGAAAGCTCAAATAATAATATGTGTGGCTTCTAATTAATTTTTTTTTAAAATTATCTTGTTATTAATTAAGATTACAATCATTAATAATTAGTTTTATTTAAGCAAGAAAAATCTATTGAATTACTGCGGAAACATAAAAATACTAACTGGTATATTACTGCTATTTGTCCTCATAAATATTAGTGTATTTTGAATTTAAAAAAATATTTTTATAAGCCTGTTTAAATTGATAAATATACACTAAAATTATAAACCTAACAAATCAAATTTACACACAATTGCATTTAAAAATAAAATGATAATCATTGTTAGAATATTAAATTTTTGTGTATTATAGAAACAAATTTACTCATAATAAAAATAAAATAATTTATAGAAATAATGCGTGCAGAAACAAATGTTAAAAGAAAGTTACTAAAAGATTTTTAAAATTGTGGATACTTTTTAAAAATTAAGAAATTTTTATTTAAATGTTTGAAGTGATGATAAACATAAAATCAAATGAAATAAATTTTTTTTATTAACGCACATAACTTTTTTACTGACTTAAATGTTAAAATAGATGATTTATGTTTGAGATTTTATTACTTTTGTGTAAAAAAATAAAGATTAGAGTTATTAACTTAGCTAAAGAAACAAAAAATCAAATTTTAAATCAGGTATAAAATGAAATAATATTATGAGTATTATTTTGTTTTAAAAAATACTTTATGTTCATTTGAGAATAGGTGAATTTAAATGATATGCTTGAAAAGAAAATATATTAAATTCTATTTAATGGATTTCTGATTTGATAGATAATAATTTATTTTTCATAAAAAATTATTTAGTGTGTATTGGATTTTATTTATTTTTTTAACTAAATACATTCTAATTTAGAAGAAACATAGTAGTAGTTTATCTTTAGATATTGATTTTCCTAAATAAGATATTAATGTGAAAATTATTAACTAAATAAACGGAGAAATATATAAATATTAAAGAAAATCATTATTATACAAAGTTTTTCTTAGAAAAGATAAATAATTAATCAGCGGAATGTTTATTTATTTAAAGTTAGTTAATTTTTTTTGTTCTAGTGCTTGAAAATAAAATATTGATCAGCTTACTAAAATTTAAGTTAAATCAGTTTAAGATGATTATTAAAGTTAATAACTTAGTAATCTTATTTGGTGAATTTCTGTGTAGCAATTAACAAAAATTCATTAGTTTTATTTTAGAAAACAGTGTAGTTAATACAGTTATATCCTTAGATATCTGGAATATAATCCTTAAATATAGAGTGCAAGGTTAAATTCATAATACAGCACTACAGGTACTTAAAATAAGCATAGTTTATCTCATAAGTATTATTATTTTAAGCTTAAGTCTTTAATAATTTCGTCTATTTTATTTTCAAATTTAATTCATGTAAGCCTTAGTGAAGAGATATAAAATTGATCAAATGTGAAGCTCTATTATGTAAATCTTAGAGACATCTTATTTTAGAAGTAATATTTAAACAAATAAATAAAGAAAAATAAGCTGAAAATTGTTAAAGATAAGGATATATTTGCATTTTTTTTATTAGAAAACCCATAAGAAAAAGCACAGTAAAATTAAACCACAGACTTTTCATGCTAACGTATAAACATGAAAAACTAAAAAAAAACAAAATATTTAATATCTCTATTCTTTTATTTTAACATATTATAAATTTTTATTTTAATTTTTGAAACAAGAATTTACAAATTATAATACCTTTTCAAGAAAAGATTAGATTTTGAATGTTTGTATATTTAATAAACAATGTTAAACAATCAATGTTAAAATTATAAATAAAAATAATAGCAAATACCAAATATATTTTTTTATTTTTAAAATAGCTTAATATTTTATTATTGATTGATTTCAGATATAAAAGTAACTCAAACATATTAAAAGTCTTTATTTTAGAAATAAATTGCTCACAGTAATATTGTTGATTACTGCTAATTTTGATAACTATTGATCTTTTTCATTATTCTTTACAAAAATCAAACAATTATATCAACAAGCTTATTAATAATTATTAATTTATAATTATTAGTATCAAAACATGTTTATAAAGTAACTTTTTATTAGTCTTAATAAAGTATTTTATGCAAGGCAAAATAATTATAATAAATTGAATAATGTTAGAAAATCTTTCGTATATATTTTTTTATTATTTTAAACTTAGTGATTGATAGGAACTGAATGTAGTCAATTTTTGATATAATTAAACAATTTGGATCAAAATTATTAATATATTTAAAAGAAAAAAAATAAATTTCATTTATGCAAAATAACTTTTTCTAAAAGATTTTTTATAAATGTAAAACATATTTAATATACTAATTTTAAAAAAAAATGAGCAAGAAAATATAAACCTATTAAATATCTATTAAATAGATTGAAATTTGAAAAAATAAGGTAATTCCTATTAAATTATTTAAGTGATACTCAACAAATAAAAAATATATTAATCAAACGTATTATTTAATGTAGGAAGGTGAAGCTAAATCTTAAGAAAAGGTTTACTATATAGAATTGAAAGGCGACAAAAAGTTGTTTTGTCTGCTATATTATTCTGGTATAAGCCTCTAATAGTTAGCTGCAGGTGAGTTAAATTATGTTGAAATTGTAGGAGTTGAATATGAGTTAACTAATTGAGAAGTTATTGGCTCATATTTATTTATAAATACAGGTTTTTCTATTACTCTCTCTATAGGCTATTTTAATAAAAATGACTTTAAAATTATATAATCATGTAATGATAAGGAATTACTGGATTATTGATGTAAATTGGTCTATCAATTATTTTTTGCTTTTCTACAATCTTAGGAACTTCAACTACTTTTTCTATATGAACAGGCTTGAAAGAATTTAAAATAATTGTTAAATCAATTCATTTAAAAAATAAATAATTAATACAGGTTCTTAAATGTACACTGGTCTATCAATAAATGTTTCTTTTTCTATGATTCGATCAACCTTAAATAATATAAAATATAGAATTTAATTTATTTTGGTTATAAATTAAATTAAATTTTTACTGGCTTCTCTATAAATACTGGTCTCTCTACTAACCTTTCTTTTTCTACTATTTGAGGAACTTTAACTATTTTTTCAACCTTTTTTATTTCATTTAAAATTATATTGGATTTATTTTATTTTTTAAATTACAGGTCTATCAACATAAACTGGTCTGTCTACTAAAACTTCTTTAGGGATAAACTTAGGTACTTCAACAAATCTATCAACCTATTTATGAATTATAAATATTTTTAAATATTCAAAACCCAAATAATTTACTATTTTTTCTACAAAGAAGGGCTTTTCTATAACTTTTTCTTTATCAACAAACTCTATCTTAGGGATCTCTTTTATCTTTTCAACTACCTAAATAATTGAATAAAATTAAAATAATACATCAGTGAGCAAATCACCTTACTTGTATTTAAGGTACTATCTTTTCTTTTTCTAGTATATGCAATTTCTTCTCAATAGTATGCTTTACTTCAGGTTAAGGTCTAATTATTTTTCTTACCTCTTTTTTCTAGATTAATAGTAATAAAATATTTTGTTAAAATAACAATACATAAAATAAACAAAGTAGCTCTATTAAAATGGGTTTTGTAGCTTTGACTGATAAAATAAAACAATAAAAATTGTACCTGCTTAATAACTCTAACATTGTTGACTTCTTTTAAAATTTCAATTCTAGTTTTATGATAAATATTTTGCTAAATTCTTAAAAAAATAAATAAGTTTGATTTTACGGTTTTTCTACAACAATCTCTTTGATTGTTTCTTTGTTGATGATCTTTACTTCTTATTTTTTTTTAAGAAGGTCTAAATATTTTTTTTCCAAGATGTCGTATAGAGCCTTTTGCTTTTCCAGTTCTATCTTAGTTTCTGTACACTAATTCTTTGAAATCTTTAATTCTTCTTCAAGAATTCTTATTGTTTCTTTAAGCTCATTATTTTATTTTTCTGCATTTTATCTCTAAATATCAATTATATCTCTTTCAGAAACTACTTAGTTTAGTTTTTCAATGTAAGAGACCAATTAATCAATAAGTATTTTCAAAATTCTATATAAATCATTCTTTTCAATTATAATTTCTATGTCTTTTTATTGATTATTATTTGGCTTTAATTAGATGCTAGATAAAATATTCGAAATCACATCCATTTGCTTTATTTGATTTTTCAAGTTACCAAAATTAAACATATCTAAATGGCTTGAAGTATTCACTCCTCCTTTGAAAAATCCTTATGTTGATTGAGAATGTACTATATTTTTTTTCTTGTTAGATATTGAATCTATTTTTGATACGTCTGAAAGCTACTGCTACAACTATTTATGCTTCTATTTCATAGAGTTTAGTTTTTATTCTAAAAATTCACTTTTGTTTTTCTGTAATCCATTCTTTTATGGTATATTACCAGCTTCTAAAGATCCAAGCAAATTTGCTGTATCTGTTTGGATTGTTTCTTGCAGGATAGTCTGTGCATTTGGAATAATTACTCTATTATTTAAGCTATCGCAATCATGGCTAATAGGGCAGCTTAATATTAATACATTGCTACTTCCACTTCCTTATTATTACTCTATATCACTGCTCTATATTATTCGAGATTTCTAATATTTCAATACATCATCAATATTTCCATATTCTCTAAATTACAAATCAAGTGTGTTCCTATTTAATGACCCAAAGTTGCTTGATTATATACTCATATATCTGAATTTTTTTAAACTTAATCAGCCAAATAAAATCAAATATGCAATAAAATAATATCTATATTTTCTAATAAACTTTGTAGGAAGTTTAATCTCTTGCTTATAAGTGTATTAGGCTAAAAATTTATATTTAAAATGCCTTATTTTGATACTGAATACTTAATCTGTATCTTTTTAATAGGTTTTAAATCTGTAAAAAGTTGTATTAATTAAGAAATAACTACTTATTATTTATTAATAAACTTTCAAATGAAAGATAAAACAATCAAACAAATAAATAAATAAATTGACTGACCTATATTTCAAAATTTATTTATCAAATCATATAAATTTTATTTGAATACTGAAAGAATCTTAGAATCTGTTAAAAAGAAATAAGCGATACAAAAATTCTATTATAAACAAGCAAAAGGATAATAAATATTCTCAATATAAAACAAATAAAAGGTAACTAATAAATTTAATTCAAACTTAAAAGCATGTTGGATAGCTAGTAACCAAGTCTAAGAAAAACGGTCTATCCATTTCTTCTGTACCATAAGTTTTAGATTTATATTCTTTTTTATTTTTATGATTTACAAATTTCGTTCTTATTTTATCCTCAGAGACATTTTCTGACAAAGTTAGTCTTTTTTCAATTAAAATAAGGTCTTCAAACGTAATAATTTCTTTTCCAATCATTTGGAATGCTAAACCATATTTACCACTAGAGTTTATATCTTAGCTGGTTATTAAAAGGAATAAAAAGAGATAAATACTAATTTTTTGAGGACTTGCATCAGGAATAATTGTTTGAGCTAATTTAAATATTTCTTAATTTTATGCAGAATCTGTTAGACCTAGGAATTTTAAAAATTCTCTATATTCTTTCACAAAATAATCTTCTATTTCATCTTCATCTTGGTAAGTTTTTTAGATTTCATTAATCTGTTTTGTATATTGCAGCAGTTTTTCAGGATTTATTTTATTATCTTTCTACCACTTTGTAAATACTTTCAGCTTTTTATAAAAATTCAATAAAAATAAGCTAATTCAATTATAACAAGCATTTTATATGAATAAATTTTTATAAAAATCAAAAGAGTTATTAAATTTTAGTGAATAATAACTTTAAATTTTAGCATAATAACAGCATATCCTTGAAATATTATTGATTAGTATCAATTATTCAATAAAATAACAAAATCTACCATCAAAAAATATTTATCTATTTTGATTTCGTATTAAAATACTATCAAATATTTATATGAATTAATTTTAAACTTTAATATTCTTTGGCATTAAGAAAATTAAAAATAAATTTTAAAAATTAAGAAGCATATTTAGATAGTTTAATTAATGAGATTGTTGATAGTAAGTAAAATCAATATGATAGAATTTATATTGTGTTTGATTTGCAAAAATTATTTAGCATAATGGGAAATTAGTTATTTAATCATTTTATCAAGCATTGAAATTATTTATATGATTTTATGGAAAAACTCTGGATTTTAAAATCTAATATCCAAACTAAATTCATCAACTGATTTATTTTAATTATCAAAAGTAGAATTTGTTATGGAAAAGCACTTTTTAAAAAATAAAAATACCTTGTTTTATAAATCTTTTTTAGGCTATAGCTGTTAGGAATATGAAGTGTTAGATTGTACATTAGTTTTATTTAAAGCAGATGTTGTGTTAAGAGCAAGATTGGTAGTTGCATTTAAATTAGAAGTTTTTAGTTTCTAATTTTATTCAATTTCTGCATTTACATTTTTCATTCCTAATTTTGTGGTATCTATTTCTAATGAATTTTAATTATTTTCCTTTTATAGTTAGAACAAAATATTTTATTTTACTTGATTATCCGAGGGTTGTTTAATCATTTATCTGAGTGAAATTTAATGTACTTTGCTAATTATTCTTTTTTGCTTTATTTCCTTATGCATTTTACATATTCATGCTCATCATCTTATTCTTTTGGTTTTAATATTCTTCTAAATTTAAGTTTTCTATTAATTCTTTCTTTTTAAGCATTTCTTCTGTTGGAGGAAATGCTTGTCCTATTGGAGCTAAGCTTTATCCACTCGCTAATTTAAAAAATTCATCCTTAGTAACATAACCAAATCCTTCTTAATCACACATTTTAATCATTTCTTCTATTTCTTCAGGCTTAGCTTATTCACCTAATATATCATTTTTATAAAATAATAATTATTAGTTTATAAAAATAAAATGCTCAACCAATTGATTCTAAGAAAAATGTTAACTACTCAGAAGTAATTTGACCAGTATTTCTGTAATCTATAATTTTAAATGCTTATTCTATTTCCTCTTTTGTAAACATATCTGCTATTGAATCATATGCTGCATTATTTTCATCTAAAACGAAATTTTTGTAGCCCGGAACTATATTAATAGACTAAGCTTCTGTACCTTTCTTTTTCATGGAGTTAGCCCCCATCATATTTTAATCTTCATAGTTGTTTTATCCAAAATTCTACATACTTTTTTGCTTGCTTGTCTTTTCTAAAACTAAAATAGTTGATACTAAAAATTAAAATAAATACTTTTTTTATAGTAATTAAATTTTTTAAAATGAGTTTTATTATATTTGTTTAAATTTTTTTTTTGGGGTTCTCTAAAATATCAAATGAACAGAAAAAGAAGAAATTAATTTATCTATAAATGGAAAAATTCTAAAAAATTTATCATTTTATTTTACAAAGTAAATAAATAATTTGCCTTTTAATTAGTCAACTAATTAATTATGATTAGATAAGTTAAATAATTTTCAAAGTAAAATATGATTTAATAGAGGTAAGAATTATTTTAAATATAATATTTTATGAAGATTTAAGTGTAAGTTATTCAATTTTCAATTCAAAGTTAGCTTAATTAGGGGATTAGATACAAAAAAATATCTCAAGAGACATATAAAAGAGTAAAATTTACTATTCAGTTATAATAATAAAATACTTAGATACATATAATATTTTGATTATAAAAATATAATAATTTAATTAAATTAAGTAAAATGTCCTATCTCAGATAGAGAATTGTCTTTTTAAGTGCTAGTTAGGGATTTTGATAAAATTACATAATTTATATTTTTAAAAAAGGCGAATGACTCCTGCCTTTCTCCTTTAGTTCAAATAAAGAAAAAAAAAATACTGAAATAAGTCAATTTGAAAAATCTAAAATACTGAATTTAAAATGCAGATATTATGCTCACCTGATTTTTATAAATACGAATAGAATTTTAAATTTAAAAACAAAACTCTAAATTTATTTAGAAAAAACACCAAACATATTACCAATTAGAATATTTGATTTTAAATTGTAATAAGTCTTGGAAATTATAATAAAAAAATATTTCAAGAAATTCTAGCATTTTACATTTTTTTCATAAAAATTTTATAACCCAAATAACAATATTTATTAATTAGGTTAGAAAATATATTTACTTAATATCTTACTCTAAAGGACCTTACTAAGCATAAATTTGAATGGAATAAAAAAAATAATTAAACATAAATTTTTTTTTTTGATTTATTTTCTTTGAAAATCCACTTTGAAATATGTCAAAGTTAATAAGGATAATTCATATCTATCTAATCAACATACATTTTTTCAAATTCAAAAAAAAATTTATTATTAAAAAAATATTTAAAATAAAACACTTGCTTTATTTATTTTAATTTTAACAAATTTATATTATTAGTTTATTATTTTATCATATATCATTATTATTTTATTTGTTAATTAATTATATTTATGTTATTAAACTAAGTATATTCTATTCATTTACTAGTCTTAAATGTACAAAATATTAAGTTGAATTAAAAATTACTTATTGATATTGTTAAAAGGAATAGATCAGTTATTTAATATTTTTTTAGTAATACTAATTATATTTGAAATTTTGTGAAAAAAAATTGCTAAACTAGAACAATAATTATAAATGAGTCCATAATTTACTTATTTAGCTATTAGATTATAAAAAAATCTACAAATAGAGAGTAAGATTATATCTTGATAAATAAAAAAATTTCTATATTTTATAAACAGATTTATTAGTAAATTAGAAATCGATGAAAAGATTTGAAACTACTAAATGTAATATTTATAGTAGAATAAATATATGTTTAAATAAATTTAAATAGTTGTTTATGAACAGAATTAATAAGATTTGATATTGTAAATATAGGTGTATAAGATATTTGATTCAAATAAAATATCAAAAATAGGAAATTTCGTGAAATAAAAAAGGAATGAAAATTATATCAAGTATATCTTTATTTTAACAAGAAAATATGTCACAGAAAAAAAATAATTAAATTGAATAAAATATCAAAAATTTAGTAAATAAAAATTGAGATACACTGCTATTCTTATAGTCAAACAGGTTAAGTATTTTTTTCATAGAATCAAGAAACTTCGTAGATAAATAGAATTTGAAATAAGGAGAGAGTGAATCAATGAATGAGCATAAATATAAACTGAAATAAATTAAAGAGAGAGAATATTAGTAGGTAAATTAATTAATTAATTCACTAATAAATTAAATAAAAATAAGGACAACAAAATCGTGTAAGTGAATCGAAAAGACAATTAATTAGTTAAGTAATATAATTAAATAAAATTTCTGAGATATTTATTACGCATATTAAATAGCCATAAACCTAAAAAATCAGCTATTAAATTGTTAGGTAACCAAAAAAGAAAAAGATAAAAACTTTTTTCAATCAATTAAGTAATAATTATAAAAGTAATTCAAATAAATGCTTTCTAAATTAGCCAAAGCAAGAAGTGTTTTCCAAAGCACTTTCAAGGGAATCAGCACTCCCTTTTCTTCAAGCTAGTAAGCTGCTTCTTCTAACTTGCAATCTTTCTATGATTTCCCTGTTCTTAACATGGAATTAGATAAGGATAGCGATATTTACAAATCAAATATGGAATCATCTAAGAAGATTAATTCTGAATTTTAAGCAGTCATCAATAAAATTCTCGAAGGTGGTCCTAAAACTGCCCACGATAAACTCAAGGAAAGAAAGAAATTACCAGTTCGTGAAAGAATTGCTAAGCTTCTTGATCCTGGCAGCCCATTTTTGGAGCTTTCTCAATTGGCAGGTTACGAGCTCTATGGAAAGGAAGAAGTTTCATCTGGTGGTGTAGTTACTGGTGTTGGTTTGATTCACAATAAGTTTTGCGTTATCGTTGCCAATGACCCTACAGTTAAGGGAGGTTCTTATTACCCTATCACTGTCAAAAAGCATCTTAGAGCATAGGAAATTGCTGAATAAAACAACCTTCCTTGTGTCTATTTAGTTGATAGTGGTGGTGCTAACCTTCCCAGATAAGACGATGTCTTCCCTGATAAAAACCACTTTGGTAGAATCTTTTACAACCAAGCTAATCTTTCCGCTAAAGGAATTCCTCAAGTAATTTTACTTTTAAATGAAATCATAGCTAAATAATTGCAAAAATAAAAATGAATATTTAAAAAATAGAATATATTTGAATATTCAAAAAATTTTGTTAAAACTGAAATACATAAAATAATAGATAGATAATAAATTATATATAAATAATTAAATAAATAAGTAAATATCTTTTAGATTACAAGTTGAAAATAAAATAAGAATAATTTGTAATTTAGAAATTTAGCAGAGAAAATTCTTTTGTAAGCAAAGCTCTACTTTTAACAAAAACTATTAAAAAATGCATTTTAAATATCTAAATTTAAAATATTTTTAATTTTTAATAAACTTTATTCAAATTATTAGATTGCTCTCGTTTTGGGTTCATGTACTGCCGGTGGTGCTTACGTTCCAGCTATGTCTGATGAAAATGTTATCGTAAAGGGTAATGGTACAGTTTTCTTAGGTGGTCCTCCTCTTGTAAGAATATTGATATAATTTAAACAAAATTAAATGTATTTACTTTCGTTATAATTAAGGTTAAAGCTGCAACTGGTGAAATCGTATCTGCTGAAGATTTGGGTGGTGCTGATGTCCACTGTAAGGTATCTGGTTTGACTGATCACTATGCTCACGATGAACTCGAAGCCATAAGAATAGGTCGCTCTATTGTTAAGAATGTAATTTTGAACTCATAAAAATAATTAAGTAAATATAATTTAATGAAAATAGCTTAAAACCCCTGAGTTTAATTTTGACTTAAGTAATGTTGAAGCTCCTCTTTATGATCCTGCTGAATTAAATGCTATTTTAAGTCCTGATTTGAAAAAAAGTGTTGATTCTAGACACGTTATTGCTAGAATTGTTGATGGTTCTAAATTCTAGGAATTTAAAAAGGAGTATGGTTCCACTTTAGTTACTGGTTTTGCTAAATTATACAACTAAGAAGTTGGTATTATTGCTAATAACGGTGTTTTGTTCTCAGAAAGTGCTTTGAAGGGTGCTCACTTTATCGAATTATGCTCATAGGTATATAAATAACTATTTTCAAAAGACTTTTATTAAGTATTTTTAAATTTTAATTTTTCTAAAAAATAGAGAAACATTCCTTTAATCTTCTTGTAAAATATTACTGGTTTCATGGTTGGTAGCAAGTATGAAAGTGAAGGTATTGCTAAGCATGGTGCAAAGATGGTTAATGCTGTCTCAACTACTTAGGTTCCTAAATTAAGTTTATTATTTGGTGGTTCCTTTGGTGCTGGTAATTATGGTATGTGTGGACGTGCTTACTCTCCTAATTATTTATTCTCTTGGCCTATTTCTAAAATTTCAGTTATGGGTGGTGAATAGGTAAATTTATATTTAATAGCAATAGCTTTTTACAATATGATTTTAACAAACAAAGGCTGCAGGTGTTATGCTAGAAATTGAAAAGGCTAAGGCTAAAGCATAAAAAAAAGATTTAAATCACGAAGAATTAGAAGCAATGAGATAAAAATTCGTTTAAGCATATGAAAAGCAAGCAAGTATTTATCACAGTAGCTCCAGATTATGGGATGATGGTGTTATTCTTCCCGAATAAACTCGTGAATTATTAGGTTTAAGTTTGCTAACAACTTTAGCTAACAAATAGATTTAACCATCTAAATTCGGTGTCTTTAGAATGTGATTAAAACAAATAAGCCATCAAATAGTCTTAATTTTAAAAATAAACTATGAATTTAACAAACAAACTATGATATTTTCTCTTCATAAACTGGGAGTTGATCCTAATTTATAGAGTTTAATTTTTATAAATATATTTTTAGATTGCATTTTAGTGTTTATTTCTCCTAATCTTTAAATTATTCTTAAAAAATTATCTTTTATTATAGAAAACTTTTATCATAAATTTAAATACCTTAAAATATAAATTTATATTTCTATTAAATTATAAATCTGATATATTATTAATTATCTTAAAAAATTTGTATTTTTAAACACCTTTAAAAATAATTTGATAAAAATTAAATAACCACCTGATATCAAAATAATTAGTATTTTTTTCATAATTAAATCAAATTATATTATTAATTATTCAAAATATATATAGATTATCAAATAAGCTAATATTTAAAAAATATAAGAAAGAAAAAGATATGGATATGAAAATACTGTATATTTATTATATCTTAAATATACTTCAAAAAATATCTATGGTAGCTAGCTTGATTTATTTATATTACAACTGCTATTATATAGCTTTGCTAACTATTTTAATAATTGAATTCATCTTAATTTATCTTGCTATAACTGGATCTGGATCTGAAAAGCAATGGAGCTATTTTTTAATTCAGTACTTCAATATAATTCGTATAAAAATAGATGGGCATAACTAGTATTATCCTTAAATGTATGATATTAAATATATTTTTTACTTTATTCAAAGCTTTGTTTTACAAATTTAAGCTAATTACGCATCTAAATTTGAACTGATATATTTTTCAACAATTATGCTGACTTATCTAGTCTTTATTCTTATTTTAGAAAACGAATATAAGATGTCTTTACTTAGATACTAAATTTTAAGATATTTAGTAACACATTTATAATTCGGATACTATTTAGAGTTACATAAACAAAATAGATTTATTACTTATGATATTATTCATTTGCTTTGTTTAGTTATTTTACCTAACTTCCTACCTTAAAGGGTAATTCAATCAGTTTTAGGTTTTGGAAATAAAATTTGCGAAATACCTGGTTTAAAAAATATTCTTTTCTATTCCTATTTATAAAACTTTGGGATTACATTGTCTTTTTACAGAAATTATAAATAAAATTATGAAGAAAAAGAAATTGAAATGAAAAATATACTATAAATTATTCAAGTATTTTAGTTGATTTTCCTATTCTTATGGTAATTTACAAATAAATAAAACATACTTGAATTTAGTACGTCCTTTACAATTTTAAATACATATTTTGTGTTTTTGATACCTTACTTTGCTAGAATTTTAGTAAGTTTTGCTTCAGATCTAAAATATGGACCATCAAATATTACCTTTAACTTAGATAAATTAAAAATTGAAGATTAAAACGAATTTTAAATAGAAAATGATTATCTTTAAATTAGCTGCAAACAAAAAAGAATATAATTATTATTTACAGACTTAAACAGCTAAAAAATATATAGAATATTAAATATTATTAACAATCATAATAAATCAAATATTTTACTTTCATAAATAATTTTTAAAAAGGTGAGAAATTAAATCTTTATTTAAAGATAATAAAAAATAATTTATATTAATATGGATATATAAATTGATAGCTTTTTATCCTTTTCGTTCAATTTAATTAAGCGTTTTTAATGGTTTAACTACAAAATTTCGGGTTATTGGTTTACAGTTAGCTTTGAAGAATTAGCAAGATTAAAAATAATTTTAATTTTATGCTACGAAATTTTACCTTAATTTATCTCTTAGCGGTAAATCAGATAATATGCAGAAGTCATATATTTAGAGTTGTACAAAAATATAGCATTTAAAAAATATATTTAACCATAATTAAATTTTTCTCCTTAGCAAATTTATTATGATTTATATGATGTATGATATTAATTTTATCTATATATAATAATATGTTTTAATAATAAATAAGCATTTAATAGTTTAAATTACATTTATGAAAAGATTTCAAAGAAATATTTGAGTGAAAAAAATAGAGATTTGTGAAATTAAATTTAATGATTTAGTAAAAGTCAGTAGAATATTTATTTTAGTGGTGTTTGAAAATAATAATAAATTCAAAAATAACTAAGAAATCAATTTTATTTCTAAATTATTTTAAGATTAAAAAATAATTTGTTAAGATTTATTAAAATATTTAAATTTATTTTTATAATATATGTGTTAATATTTTGTTTTTTATTTATCAGACCAAAATAGGCATTTATAAAATTGATTTCAAATTTATTTTTCTTTGAATAATTTGGCCATTTTTTTTAATTTTATAAATCTTTTACTAAATAAATTTTGAAATAATTAAATTTTAATTCACTTAAAAATTTATAATAAAGTATTTCAAAATTTATTTTTGTAAAATTAAATTGAATTAACTTATGCTCAGGTTAAATATTTTTTATAATATATTTATTTTATGTTAAACGATAGAATGAATGAAAATATCACTATTTTTATTTTTAATCACAAGTAATGATGAGATAATATTAAATTAAGTTAGAGAAATATTTATAATTTTCTCAAAGTAATTAATACATTTATTATTAAATTCTTTTTAATTGCTAATTTTAAGTACTAAATATTCAAAACTTTTTTCTTTTTTTCAACAGATATTTACTCCTACTAGAATCAAAGTTTTTTATTTTCTCCTATAAATTTTATTAAATTTAATTTTTTTTATTTGGAATTTATTTAAAGCCAAAAAAAGCTAGAGATAAATTAATTTTATTAAGAATATAAGTCAAATATGAAGAAAAGCAATGATTGCTACAAAAAATAAATGCTAATTTTAATTTTTGATTTTAGCTTTAGAAGTTTTTTTTAATTTTATCAGCAATTAATTAATTTGTTAATTTCTCTTATTATTATTTTCAACATATCTTTTGTAAATTAAGGTATTATTTTCAACATATCTTTTGAAAATTAAGGATCAAAAACATAATTTTAAAAAATTGAAATAAATATACTTTTAATTGATTCGATAGGTTTTAAAAATGGTTGATATAAATTACAGTGGAAAGGAAGGTTGTAAAGGAAAAGATGGAATAGTTACAAGTGGAATTAATAAAGAAGGATAAGGAGAAAATGGTTAACATGCTTAAAACATTGACTTATTCTTACAAACTGATGGATTATCCAGAATATAAATTTATGAGAAGAATTAGAATAATAATTACTTCTTAAGATTAGGATATTCAGAAAATAAAATTAATCTATTCTCTATAGGAGGTAAAGGCGGTGATGGAGGTAGGGGCGGAGATGGAAAAAATGGAAGTATCGGTATAAGGGGATAGAATGCAACTCGCTTTTCATGTGGAACTGATGGCGGTCCAGGAGAAGATGGTTAAGATGGAGGAAACGGTGGCAATGGAGGTAATGGAGGAAACGGTGGAAATATTACAGTATCTACAAACAGTTAAGACATGGATTTATTCATGGTAATAGAATAAGTTTCTTATTAAGGAGGTAATCCAGGTTTAGGAGGAAAAGGCGGATCAGGAGGATTAGGAGGACGTGGTGGGATAGGTGGTAGTGGCTACAGCTGGTCAGAATCATGTAACGGGGTAACTTTTTTCTACACTAACCCAGGTGGAATTAGTGGTCCATGTGGAAAGGATGGTATTATAATTTATAAATAATTTGGAATTTAATTGAAAGAAAACAATAACTAAATAGATATATTTAATAATAGCTTACTATCAAAATATTTAATTAACCATGAAAAAGAAGATTTTTATTTTGAAATAAATATATTAAAGATTTTCATTATTAATAATAAAATATTTTTTTAATTGATAAATATAGGTAAAAGAGGAGAAGATGGTTTAAATGGTGATTTTGGTTAGAATGGATCATTTAATTATATCTTAGAAAAAAAAAAATATAGTTAAAGATATAATCTTATAGTTAACTGGGCTTCTACTATCAAATCCGATGATGGTATCATTGAACCAGGAGAGAAATTAGTGATTAATTCTATGTAATTTTCAAACAATGGAGGAATGCATACCCCAATAGCATAAAGAATTGGTTTGTATCTGTAATCAAATGAATGGATTATTTTCAATAGTTGGAATACTGTTTACATAGATAAGAGCCTTTAAATAAATTAAGCATTTTAAATTACTTAACAAAATCCTCTAATTTTTTAAATAAAAGATAACATATATCCTACAATCGATACAACTTTTAAATCTAATGCAGTTGTTGATTATAGAGCTTCTGTGGAGAGAGTGAATAAAGAATTCAAATCAGTTGCTGACAGAATAGACAATTATACTATCAGGTTCCCAGTAGAGATATCTCCTATTCAAGTTTTAAGGTCTATCAGATCATGTGAAGAGGCTCCTTTTGTTGTTAGCATATGGAATCGCTCAACCAAATCTATTGGTATTAATCATAATAGACTGCTTAACTTTAGATTAATCTAATTAGATAGAGTATAAAAAATGGAGTTTTTGCCTAAATTTGATGATGATGAACAAAAGAGAATAAATAATTCTAGCGAGTGGGGGTAAAAGGCTAGGGATTAAAAAAATTTCGTAAATCCCAAAATGGAAGAAAACTCATATTGCATAATTGAATAAGACTTCATCACTTCTCTTGGCCCGAATGAAAAGAAATTAGTTAGTGGAACAATTAGATTTAAAGATGCCGATTTACCATTATACACTAAAATTAATTTATAAGCTAAATTGGATTTAGGTTATTACCATAAACAAGCAGAATAATTCTAAAACATCTAAACAAGAAATTTCTAAATTTAGTTAACAGAAGGATTTTCTTATGACCCTAAATCTGAATTTCTGCTCATCTTTAATTGTGATACATCAAGATCGTTAATTGATTCATGTAAACAGTTTGCTATGTCACTTGGAAGTAGCATAGATCTTTGGAACATATCTAATTACTAAGGTTTTGCCTTCGATTTTATTTCTCATGAGGGCTAGCCTTTCTACAACTTATATTAAAATAAAGTTGTTTTTATTTTATCAAATGAATTCTAGCTTATAAACAACTAAAGAACGAATTCTGTAAAATAAATTAAAGAACCTCTCATCTACAAAGCAATCAAAGATTATAATATATCTTTTTATATTTTAGGACCTAGTTCAAACTATAATTAATTTTGGATGCTTCACCCTAATTGCGATTTCGACAATAGCACAGCAGCTGTAAATGAGGAAACTCAGCTTTACAAAAAATTTAGCACAAATCTAACAGAAAAGAAAGAATTTATTTAAATTAATAACTGCTAAGAAGCAGAAAATATTGAACCTGAAAATTATTTAAATAGTGTTTCTTATAATTTAAATGTTCATTCCAAATTATTTTGTTGCTCTGAACCGTCTCACGATCGACTTTTAAATAAAGCAATTTCTATACTAAATAAAATTGATAAGTTAAATCCTTAGTATAGTCACATTCTTACTTATACATATAATCCCCAGCTCATAAAAGAAAATACCTTCTTAAAGGAATATAAGTTAGGTTAAATTACAGTTATTGAATCCTTAAGAAAAGACTGTGCTACTTTAATAACCCGCTCTTAAAATTATTTAGAATAAGAGCTATGTTTCTATGATAAATTCAACTTAATTAAATTACTTCCATTTGATAAAAAATGTTATTATTTAAAAAATGTCATGGATGATTTTTCATACGCTAAGATATTTATTGAGGCAATAGTTTCTGATCTTTGTGATGAATATGTAACATATTAAGACCAAAAATAAAATACTATGTAACTGTAAGTTACTCTAAAAATGTGGTAACATTTTATGGAATTCAACATTTAAGAATTGTTTTAAGCTGAATAGTAAGCATAGTTTCTTCCTTCTGATATTTATAGTGACAAAAACTTAGATGATTCAAAATTTAAAAATAATCAGGAAAAAGTTCCAAAAGAAAATGAATAAAATATAGAATAGGATTAAAAAAACCCAGTTTTAGAAAATATCAATGAAATATATATAAATAAATAAAACGAAAAAATTAAAATAAATAACTAACCAGGATAATAAAAGCATTAGAATGATAATAATATGCAGACCAGCAGTACATCTAGCTAGGGCAAAGTTGAAATAGAAACATTGAACAAGATCAAATACTATTTAATAGAATATCTAATTTCTTTCAAGGCAGCCCTGAAAACATAAGTTTCATTATCATAAAAATGCTGTTGTTAAGCTGTAGCTAAAGTCAATACTCATTGCTAAACTATAATAGATGCAGTTTTATTAAAAAAACTGTAAATCAGCGAGAATTTAATTAAACAGTTTAGTAAATAATAAACTGAAAGGTATGAATTAAAAAAAAAAATATAAGTTTTCAAAAAGTATTAGTATCCTTATTTACTCAATAATATTAACGATCATGTTCAACAAAATAATTTTCTTTTATAATCAAGAGTATACAATACAAGAAATTTCCCTAGTTTTGATTACAATTTTGGCTCAGCTGTATATATTTAAGATGATTCTTTTGTATTTAATGATCCGAACTCATTAGATACCAATTATAGTAAAAGATTAAATAAAATCAGTAAATTTGAAAACCAAATTTATTTTGATTAATGAAACAATAAAAAAACTTCTACTTTCAATAATAAATAATTTTTTATTAAAATATAAAATCTTATTAAATAAATTTAATTTATTTTATCTTTTGAATTATATATACCATAATATATATATTTATGATCTTTTTTAGAAATTTAAAAAGATATTTTAATCTAAAATAAAAAAATATTAAAATCACTTATATAATGTATATTTAAAAAGGTATGGATATGTAAATACAGTATATTTATTATTTCTTAAATATACTTCAAAAAATACCTAAGGTAACAGATTTATTTATATATATCAGGATTGCTATTATATAGCTTTGCTTGCTATTATAATTATTGAATTTATCTTAATTTATCTCTCAGTAACGGGATCTTAAAAGCAATCAAGCTATTTTTTAATTCAGTAATTCAATATAATTCGTATAAATATAGATGGGCATAACTAAAATTATCCTTAAATATATGATATTAAATATATTTTTTACTTTATTCTAAGCTTTGTTTTACAAATTTAAGCAATTTGTGCATATAAATTTGAATTGATATATTTTTTAACAATTACGCTGACTTTTCTAGTCTTTATTCTTATTTTAGAAAATTAATGTAAGATGTCTTTACTTAAATACTAAATTTTAAGATATTTAGTAACACATTTCTAATTAACATACTACTTTGCTAGAATTTTAGTAAGTTTTGCTTCAGATCTAAAATATGGACCATCAAATATTACCTTTAACTTAAATAAATTAAAAATTGAAGATTAAAACTAATTTTAAATAGAAAATGATTATCTTTAAATTAGCAGCTAACAAAAAAGAACATGATTATAATTTACAGACTTAAACAGCTAAAAAATATATAGAATATTAAATATTATAAACAATCATAATAAATCAAATATTTTACTTTCATAAATAATTTTTAAAAAGGTGAGAAATAAATCTTTATTTAAAGATAATAAAAAATAATTTATATTAATATGGATATATTAATTGATAGCTTTTTATCCTTTTCGTTTGATTTAATTAAACATTTTTAATGGTTTAATTACAAAATTACGGGTTATTGGTTTACAGTTAGCTATGAAGAGGTAACAAGATTAAAAACAATTTTAATTTTATGCTACGAAATTCTACCTTAATTTATCACTTAGTGGTAAATCAGATAATATGAGGAAGTCATATATTTAGAGTTGTGCAAAAATATAACATTTAAAAAATATATGTAACCATAATTTAATTTTTCTCCTTAGCAAATTTTTATGATTTATACTATGTATGATATTGATTTTATCTATATATATATATATATATATTTGTTTAAAATAAATTAGCATTTAATATTTTAAATTACATTTATGAAAAGATTTCAAAGAAATATTTGAGTGAAAAAAAGAATGTTTTGTGTAATAATAATTTAGTAAAAGTCAGTTTAATATTTATTTTATTGGTGTTTGAAAATAATAATAAATTCAAAAATAACTCAGAAATCAATTTAATTTCTAAGTTATTTTAAGATTTAAAATCTAAATATTAATTAAAAAATGTATTAAGGTTTACTAAAAAATTTTATTTTATTTTTATCAAAAATGAGTTTAAATTTTATATATTATTTATAAAACTAAAGTAGGCATTTATCGAATTGATTTGAATTTTATTTTTCCTTGAATAATTTGACCATGTTTTTAAAATTTATTAATCTATATCTAATTTAACTATTGAAATCAATTATTTTAAAAATATAAAATAAAACATTTTAAAATTTATTTTATGAAAATAAATTGCATTAAATATCTTTAAGGTAAAATATTTTTTATAATCTATTAATTTATTTTACGTTAAACAGTAGAATGAATTAAGTTATAACCATTTTTATTTATTTATACTACAAGTAATTAAATAATATTAAATTAAGTAACAGAAATATTTATAATTTTCTTTAAAGTAATTAAAATTATATTTTCTATTAAGTTATTTTTGATTTCTAATTTTAAGCATGAAATATTCAAAAAAGTTTTTAGTAAACTTTTTTATTTTTTTGAACATATATTTTCTCAAACTAGAATTTAATTATTTATTTTCTCCCATAAAATTTTATTGATTTTAATTTTTATTATTTGAAATTTATTTAAAGCCAAACAAAGTGAGTGATAAATTAATAATTATCTTTAATCCAACTTAATTTAAAGCACAAGTTAAGCTTTATAACTTAATGGTATTATTTTTCTAATTAATAATTTTATTTTCATAAGAATATCAATCAAATTTGAAGAAAAGCAATGATTGCCACAAAAAATAAATACTAATTTTAATTTTTGATTTAGGCTTTGGATAGTTTTTATTTTTAAATTTGTCAACAATCAATTAATTTTTGTTATTTTCTCTTATTATTATTTTCAATATATCTATTGAAAATTAAGCATCGAAAATATAATTTTGAAATATTGAAATAAATAAATATTCTTTTAATTTATTTGATAACTTATAAAAATGGTTGATATAAATTACAGTGGAAAGGAAGGTTCTAAAGGAAAAGATGGAATAGTTACTAGTGGAATCAATGAATAAGGATAAGGAGAAAATGGTTCGCATGCTTAAAACATTGACTTATTCTTACAAACTGATGGAAAATCCAATATATTAATTTATGAAAAAAATTAGATAAAGAATTACTCCTTAAGTTTAGGATATCCAGGAAATTAAATTAATCTATTCTCAATAGGAGGTAAAGGCGGTGATGGAGGTAATGGTGGAAATGGAAGAAACGGATATGACGGTATGAGAGGCATAGATGCAACTCGCTATACATGTGGGACTAATGGCGGTCCAGGAGGAAATGGTTAAGATGGAGGAAACGGTGGCAATGGAGGTAATGGAGGAAACGGTGGAAATATTACAGTATCTGCAAACAGTTAAGACATGGATTTATTCATGCTAATAGAATAAGTTTCTTATTAAGGAGGTAATCCAGGTTAAGGAGGAAAAGGTGGATTAGGAGGAATAGGTGGACTCGGTGGGATAGGTGGTAGTAGCTACAGCTGGTCAGAAGAATGCAACGGAGTAACAAGATACTACACTAACCGAGGTGGAATGAATGGTCCATGTGGAAAGGATGGTATTATAATTTATAAATAATTTGGAATTTAATTGAAAGAAAACAATAACTCAATAGATATATTTAATAATAGCTAACTAAAAAAATATTTAATTAACCCACTCACTAATTAATTAATAATACACTTAAATGAAATTAAAATGAAGATTTTTATTTCAAAAAAAAATAAATTAATGTTTTTTATTTTTAATAATAAAATATATTTTTTTAATTGATAAATAAAGGTTAAAATGGAAAAGATGGTTTAAATGGTGATTATGGAAAGACTGGATCATTTAATTATATCTTAGAAGACAAAAAATATAGTTAAAGGTATAATCTTATAGTAGACTGGGCCTCAGCTGTCAAGTCTGATGATGGTATCATTGAACCAGGAGAGAAATTAGAGATTGATTCAATGTAATTTTCAAACAATGGAGGAATGCATACTCCGATAGCATAAAGAATTGGCTTATATCTGTAATCAAATGAATGGATTGTATTCAATAATTCGAATACTGTTTACATTGATAAAAGCCTTTAAATAAATTAAGAATTTTAAATTACTCGATAAAATCCTCTAATTTTTTAAATAAAAGACAACACATAACCTGCAATCAATACAACTTTTAAATCTAATGCTGTTGTAGATTATAGAGCTTCTGTGGAGAGAGTGAATAAAGAATTTAAATCAGTTGCTGACAGAATAGACAATTATACTATCAGGTTCCCAGTAGAGATATCTCCTATTCAAGTTTTAAGGTCTATCCAATAGTGTGAAGAGGCTCCTTTTGTTGTTAGCATATGGAATCGCTCAACCAAACCTATCGGTATTAATCATAATAGACTGCTTAACTTTAGATTAGTCTAATAAGATAGAGTATAAAAAATGGAGTTTTTACCTAAATTTGATAAAGATGAATAAAAGAGAATAAATAATTCTAGCGAGTGGGGTTAAAAGGCTAGGGATCAAAAAAATTTTGTAAATCCCATAATGGAAGAAAACTCATATTGCATAATTGAATAAGACTTCATCACTTCTCTTGGCCCTAATGAAAAGAAATTAGTTAGTGGAACAATTAGATTTAAGAGTTCTGATTTACCATTATACACTAAAATTAATTTACAAGCTAAATTGGATTTAGGTAATTACCATAAACAAGCAGAATAATTCTAAAACATCTAAACAAGAAATTTTCATATTTAGTTAACAGAAGGATTTTCTTATGATCCTAAATCTGAATTTCTGCTCATCTTTAATTGTGATACTTCAAGATCGTTAATTGATTCATGTAAACAGTTTGCTATGTCACTTGGAAGTAGCATAGATCTTTGGAACATATCTAACTACTAAGGTTTCTCATTCGATTTTATTTCTCATGTGGGCTAGCCTTTCTACAACTTATATTAAAATAAAGTTGTTTTTATTTTATCTGATGAATTCTAGCTTATAAACAGCTAAAGAACAAATTCTGTAAAATAAATTAAAGAACCTCTCATCTACAAAGCAATCAAAGATTATAATATATCTTTTTATATTTTAGGACCTAGTTCAAACTATAATTAATTTTGGATGCTTCACCCTAATTGCGATTTCGACAAAAGCACAGCAACTGTAAATGAGGAAATTCAGCTTTACTAAAAATTTACTACAAATCTAACAGAAAAGCAAGAATTTATTTAAATTGATAACGGCTAAGAAGCAGAAAATATTGAACATCAAAATTATTTAAATAGTGTTTCTTATAATTTAAATGTTCATTCCAAATTATTTTGTTGCTCTTAACCATCTCACGATCGACTTTTAAATAAAGCAAATTCTATACTAAATAAAATTGATAAGTTAAATCCTTAGTATAGTCACATTCTTACTTATACATATAGTCCCCAGGTGATAAAAGAAGATGCCCTAGTAAAGGAATATAAGCTAGGTTAAATTACAGTAATTGAATCCTTAAGAAAAGATTGTGCTACTTTAATAACTCGCTCTAAAAATTATTTAGAATAAGAGCTCTGTATCTATGATAAATACAACTTAATAAAATTACTTCCATTCGATAAAAAATGTTATTATTTAAAAAATGTCATGGATGATTTTTCATACGCTAAGATATTTATTGAAGCAATAGTTTCTGATCTTTGTGATGAATATGTAACATATTAAGGCCAAAAATAAAATACTATGTAGCTGTAAGTTACTTTAAAAATGTGGTAACATTTTATGGAATTCAATATTTAAGAATTGTTTTAAGCTGAATAACACGAATAGTTTCTTCCATCTAATATTTTTAGTGACAAAAACTTAGATGGTTCAAAATTTTAAAATAATAAGGAAAATTTTGAAAAAGATAATGAATAAAATATAGAATAGAACCTAAAAAACCCAATTTTAGAAAATAAAAATGAAATAAATATAAATGAATAAAATTAAAAAATTAAAATAAATAACTAACCAAAATAATAAATACATTAGAATGATAAAAATATGTAGATCAGCAATATATCTAGCTAGGGTAAAGTTGAAATAGAAACATTGAAAAAGATTAAATACTATTTAACTGAGTATTTAATTTATTTCAAGGCAGCCCTAAAAAGATAAGTTTCATTATCATAAAAGTGCTGTTGTTAAGCTGCAGCTAAAGTCAATTCTCATTGTTAAACTATAATAGATGCTGTATTATTAAAAAAATTGTAAATCAGCGAGAATTTAATTAAACAGTTTAGTAAATAATAAACTGAAAAATAAGAGTTCAAGAAAAAATAAGTTTTCAAAAAGTATTAGTATCCTTATTAACTCAATAATATTAGTGATAATATTCAACAAAATAATTTTATTTTATAATCCAGGGTATACAATACAAGAGATTTCCCTAGTTTTGATTATAATTTTGGCTCAGCTGTATATATTTAAGATGATTCTTTTGTATTTAATGATCCAAACTCATTAGATACCAATAAAAGTAAAAGATTAAATAAAATCAGTAAATTTGAAAGTCAAATTTATTTTGATTAATGAATAAATACAAAACTACAATTTTGAATAAATAATTTTATATTAAATACCAAAATCTTATTAAATAAATTTATTTTATTTTATCTTTTAATTTATATACTATATTTCTATATACCGTAGTATATTATATATATTAACACCCGAAAAAAAAAAAAAAACTTTTATCAAAATTTTAAAGAAATATTTTAAAAATAAAAACATAAATTATTTTTTATTTATACAAGCTATATTATATTAAATATTAGTATTTGGCTACTTTTAAGTTTAAATAAATTTAATAATTTATATCCTAATAAGATATTCACAAAGAAATTATTTAAGTAATAAAACATTTAAGAATTTTTAGTTAGATTTACAATTAAAATAATAATCAAAAAAAAATTGGGTTAATTCAGTTCTATTTTTTAAAATAAAACTATTAATCTTCAGATTAAATTGAGTTATTAAAGGTAGTTATACGTATAAAAAGTCAATTTTAAAAAAGATTATTTTTAAATGACACAACAATTTGTTTCATATATTTTCTAATTTCTAATTCTAATTCGTTGTCTAAACTTTCTTTATGATCCAAATCTTTATATTCATCAATTAGTTTTTTGATTTCATTTTTGTATAAATTTTTATTAATTTTCATATATTAACTTTCAGGTATCGATAACAGAACTAAACTAGTGATTAATGGTGCATAATTTCCACAAAACTCTGTTATCAAAATGCCTACTTCACTTTTTTCTTCTAATAATTTGCAAATAATTTTTTCACTAATTTTGTATATTTAATTTTTAGAAAAGGCCTAAAACAAATAGTCTGCTTATTCTCCTTGTTTTTCAAAGTAATTCATAACTTCATACATATTATAAACCAATAAAACCGAAAAATCAAATCCCATCTCTTTTAAAAAACTTTGATAGAAATTTATTAAATCATATTTATATTCAATATCTTTGTAGTTATTCATAAAATTATCACTTTATAACTTTATTTAAAGTTTCTTTTTTGAAACTTAGTCAGGACTAATGCTACAAATCTTGCTAAAATTTTCTAAATCCCTTGATATTAAAGCAAATCCTCTAGGTCTTTTAGTTACATTATCTAAACTCTTTAGTGACTCATACAAAAGGTCTAAGTTACACCAATAAGGAGGATATTTAAATCTTGCAACATCAAACATTAAAGCTTTTTAATGAGCCATATTTAATCCACCGACTGGCTAAAAATGCCCTTCTCCTGTTTAACCTATTTTATTTAAAAAAATAACTTTAAATGATAAACTTACTAATTAAAGTTTAAATTATATATTAGAAATTCATGTTCCAAATATTTCTTTTAACTTTTAAAGCTTTCAATTTATTTATTGCTTTTAATTTAATTATAAAACGCTAGTGCTTATAAAACATATTATCGAATTTTTAAAGTTGAAAATTTCTATTTTTATTTTAAATGAATTATTTTTAGTTTGACTGTTAGCAAATTATTTAATTTTTATATTTTTACTTTAAGCTATCATTTTTTTTAGATTAATTTATATTTATTAAATGAATTAACCTGACAAAGAAATTAAATATTTTATAAAATAGAGTAAATTTCTATGAAATTAGTATTTATATTATAAGGTTATCACTTTGAAGTGATATATTTCTTTCATTTATTTCTTCAAATTAAAAATATTTTAAAATTATTTGAATTTATATTTAGTTATTGATTGTAAAAAATATTTAATATTCTTTTCATTTATTTATTTATGTTTCCTTAATTATCGAATTGTAGATTTCTTCTAATCGATTTTTAATAAGGTAGTTTTAAATTTTAAGCATTATATTTATTTAAATGTTTATAATATCATTTAACGAAGAGAATATTATTTTTATTTTTCTAAAATATAAATTCAAATATTCTTTGTGTTTAAATAAGTAGTTGTTAGGATTATTCCAGAAAAGATATTTTGCTTATATTAACGCATTTAAAGTATTCTATCATCTAATTAATATCTAATATGGAAATATCTGATATAATTTTACTACTTAAAAATATTCAATTTATTATTTAATTATGAAATAAGAGATGCATAGTATAATTTTTGTATTTTTATAATGCTTAAATATATGTTCAAAATAAAATTTTTACAGAGTGCTTTTCTTGATTAGTTTAAGACCATATATAGTCCAGTGCGACGACAACAGGCAGTAAGGCAAATAACAAAAGTTGAATAAGAAGCTGATTTTATTTTATCTTTAGAGCAGTGATATTCACAGTCATATTTTGAGGATTAACTTTAATGTTCATGAGGATAATAAAATGTTTAAATAGATGCGTTATTATGCTTTGTTATGTGTGAAAAGTTTTCTAAATCAATTCCTTATTTTATATATTCTGGTTTCATCCCTTCTAAAGTTTCTTCGCTATACCATCTCCATATTCTGTTTTTATAATAATGAAGTTAACTTTATTTTTCAAATAATTTTAATAGAGCAATCAAATTAATGCTATGGAATTTTACCCTTTCCAGCGCTTTTTAGGATCTAAATTTAACGTATTAAGCACCATCGCCAATGTAGTAGAACCACATGTTGAAGGTTCAAGCTAAGTCATAAATTACTCACTCAAAGGAAAATAACATTCCATATTACCTTCTTCAAGTGCTTCTTTAAATAGCTTTTTACCTAATATAGAATTAAATAATGATTTACATTTTGTAATATAGTTGTATTATCCATTTTTCAAATTTATTTTTGAAATTCGAAATAACCATGAATGATGTTTATTAATCAGATTTACAAAATATACTCAATGTAAAATTACCTTATTCACTTGAAAAATTAACTAATATTTTAGGCAAGGGGCGCTTATAAACTGTCTATACTTGTTGTTCTACTGCTGAAAATTAGTAGATTATTTTCTTGAATAGAGAACGAGACATCTTAAAACTTTGTTAGCTAATTAATTGTTTGTTTATGAATGAATCTACTTGACTAAAAACTAACTTTATATATTTACAAACTGAATTAGTAATTTAAGATCTTTGAGCTAATATTAAATTATAAAATGATTGGACCAATATTAATTTCAAAAGAATTAATTAAGATACTTTAAATAAATTAATTGTTTAATGTTTTAAGTTTCTTTTATTCATATAATGATAGTATTTATTTATAAGCTTAGAATAAAAGTGGATACATATCTTGTCTATTATCCTAATATATATATATTTATTAAATCTATCTAATATTTTAATAAATTCTAATTTAATTTCATTTTTTTCATTTAAAATATGAGCTTTTAAAAATTGCTCTAAAATTAAGATTTAAATAAATAAATTATAGTTAATGAATAAGTTTAATAAAACAACTATGAAAAAATATTTTGCTTTTTTTAATTTTGTCATGAAAAAATAAATTTTTTTTAATTGATTTACAAATATTATTTTTTAATTCTAAAATAATTTAAGTAACTTAAATTAAATACACAAATAAATATGTATCTACTTATTGCACTATAATTAGAGTTGAATAGATGTCAATAAAAGCAAAAGCAATATTTTTTAATATTAATAATCAATATTAATTTAATGAAAGTAAATTATTTCCTTAGCTCAAAAACAAAAGCTAATTTAAAAATTCTTAAATAAAAATTAATTTAATCATAAAAAATAAATAGATTTTATTAGATTTTTACCAAAAATAAGTTTCAATTATTTACATTTAGTAGCTTTAATCATAAAAATTTTAATAGTTAACCATAAGAAATAATATTCAGGGTCATTTCAAATACAAACTATGGTTTTTTTTAAGTAATAATTTAAAATAACTTCAAAAATATTTTTATTTATACGTTTTAAATATTTTAAGTTATTATTGCTTATCAATTTCAGACTAATTTTATATAAGATGCATTAAAATGGATTTTTAACATAATGTATAATTTTTAATAATTTAACCATTTACAATTTGGGCGATTTTATTTTAATCGATATTTATAATTTTGTTTATTTTTATCACAGTTTTTTCTTAGAGCTTCTATGGAAGCTAGAATTATTCATTGGATAGTTTGTACTGCTATTATGGCTATGATTTTGAGACGGGCCATTAAGCCTTTCTTCAAGCCTTCTTAACTCTTTTTCTCTTTTATCCAGTTTTTCTTTTTATTTAATCATTTCTTGAACTTGCATTTCTATTTTTTTAGAAATCATTTCTTCATTCATTTTTAAAGCTATCATCTTTAGTTCCATTTCTTCATCATCAGCCTCCATCCCTGAACAGTTAAAAAGAAATTTCATGCTATTCATGCTAATATTATTAGACTGAGCACTATTTTAATGGTGGTTATTTTAATTTAAATTAGCTGTTCCATTCAAATTATTTTGGTTTACAGGAGGAGAAGCCAGCAAGTTTGGATTATTTAAATATTAAGAATTACTATTTTTCTTTGAAGAAGTGTTTTAAAGATTATTGTTTTAGTTAGTGACATAGTACTTAAGTTAAATATTATCTTCTTTCTTTTTCATTTCTTCTTCTATCTTTTAAGCTTCATTATAAAAGTTGTTTTTTTCTACCTCAAATTTCTCCTTTTCTTTTTCAAGCTGCTATTTATGATAATTTACTTGTTAAACTTGTTCCATCAAAGCATCTTCTTTTTCTTGAAGAATTCTTTCTCTGTCTTACAGAAGCCTTTCGTCACTTTTCACAATCTAAATAAATAAACAAATTTTATTCAAAAAAAATAATTTTATTTCTAATTTTTAAATTTACAGCCTTTTAAGCATCTATTTCTTGAATTTTCATCGTTACTGATGATTTTTCTCTTTCAAATTTAATTTTCTATTCATTTATAATATCGTTTAGTTGTATTATTTATTGGTTTAATTCATTTTTGTCTTATACCATTTAATCATAGTCATTTTACTTTTCACAAATTTTTTCATATTTTTAATTTACCTCAGCTAAATCTTTTTCAAGTTATCTTACTTTGTCTTTCTATTAAATAATTTCTGACTATAGTTCATTACTCTTTTCAAAATAAATATCTTGTTCTTATTATAACTTATTACTTAGTGTCTCACAGTTGCTACAACTCATTAGGTTTTATTGTGCACTAAAAGTATTATTTTATGATTATTTATTTTATTGTAACTTTATATTTTGAATTTCGTCCTATCTCAATTTTAATTCTGATTCTTTAAGCTTAATTTCAGTTTAAATTCTTTACAATTGCTTCTCTTTCTCCTCAAGTTTTGTATTTACTTGACTGATAAAGCCTTCATAGTTAACTTACATTTCTAAAAGCTTTTTATCTTTAAATTATTGATTAAGTTCTTCTTTTAATTGCTTATTCTTCTCTTTAAGTTTATCTCTTTTCTTTCTAAGGTCCTAAAACTTCTCCCCAAATTTAGTTAGAACTTCTCTTATATCAGTTTTATAGCCACATTTACAATTTAGCTCTTTTATTACATTTTCGATTTCGTTGAATGTATAATTTTTTATTAATATTTAATTGTCTAATCCAACATAATTATCTACACTAGTTTATTTATCTTTGCCCTAATTGCATAAAAAGCTATCTTTAGATTTAAACTAATTATTTTATTATCCAAAAGACTGCTAAGCTAGACAGCTGTTATTCCTTTCTAAGCTCTTATCTTTTATGCTTTTGTTTTTTAAATTATTATATGAATTTTAGCTTTAAAGAGAGTATATATTAGTATTGTTAGTGCTTTATTTTTCTAGTTATTCCAATTTAAATTATTCTAATTTTTTGAGGTAATTACAAGATGAGTCAGATGTTGATGATATGCTTTGAAATGAATTTCTAGATTGGTGTTTAGTTTATTAAAAATTATTTTATTGATGTTGTTATTATTATAATTATTATTACTGTTATTGTATTTATTGTTAATATTCTTATTCTTGTTGTTATTAGTGCTATTGTTCTTATTAAGATTTTAACTACTATTTTAAAATGGATGATATTTATTAATTGCTTTGATTTGATAATTTCATAGATTGAAGATTTTAAAAATACTATTAATTTTCATTTTTTATATCAAGAGCGATTAAGCTATCTCGAGGAGCTATCTAGCTTTTTTGAGAATCACTTCTGTTTCTTGCGGTATTTTACTAGCTCAATGGTAAATTGCAAGTACTTAGATTAGAAAAAGAATACTTTGGTTGTAAAATGGAAGATGATTTGATGTTTTGATTTTATTACTGTAAAATTTAGCTATTTACTATAGAATTAGATATATTATTAGATTGATCATGAGCCTTTTTATCTATTGATTTATTTTTGTCTCTCATGCTTTTTTAATCTTTGTTATAATTATAAAAACATTAAATTACAACTTTGGAAATTGTGGTTTAAAATATGTAAATTACTTTCCATAATCGATTTGTAATGACTAAAATAAGTATTTTCGCTTTCTTACTAGCTTTAAAATGATAATAAGCTACTTTATCTGTTCATCATAAAAAATATTGCAAAAAACCCTAATTTTTTGGAGTCTCTTTAGATTTATCGAATAATTTTTCTAATCAATCAGTTATTGATAAAAATACAAAAATTTGATTACTCTCTATCATTCAAATCCTAATTTTTAATTTCAAAACTCAATATTTTGCAACAATCTACGATAAAAAACAAATAAATTAGTTTTCCAGCCTAAATTTTAATTTGAATTTATAACATTACAATAAATTACACATAAAATTCAAAAAACTAATATGATTAAAAAAATATTTTGCTCAATAAAATTGCTCTTTTTTATTTGAGGTTAAAAGAAATTTTGTTTAAAGTTTAATTTATATTAATAAAATAATTTAATATATTAAATCTTTTAGGTTTTCAGTTTGAATTATAAATATAAATTAATTGAATGGCATTAGGAGTTTTTTTTTAACTATTTTAAGATAAAATTTAATAAAATTTCTCTTGTTATTTGAGATTTAAAGAATTATTTCTTAATGTTTTATATTTATAAAATAATTTAATATATCAAAATTTTTGGATTTAAGTTTGAATTATAAATATAAATTAATTGAATCACATTAATTTGTTTCTTTTTAACTATTTTAAGAGCAGGTTTTATATTAATTAAATAAATGTTAATTTTTTAAATAGTTTATTTTATTTCTACTTTCATCTTTATTTTCTTTGTAGTTTGAAATTTTATAAATTTTTGAAATGTTTTTTAAATAATAAATTGATATGATAGAATAAATGTATCATATTTTGTTTTTTGTCGGGAAGCCAAGTGGCCAAACATTTTTCACAAAAAAATTCAGAGAATTTAATTGATTCAACTGCTTGGTGTATATGCTTCTCATTTAATTTTGGAAATTTGTATCAAGAGGTATGGGATCCTTTCCTACCGAATTACCTCTTTTCTTAGATTTCCTTGTGGATACACATATATATTTTTTAAAAGATTAATGATGAAATTGTGGAAACTGCGCTGACTTTTGATCTAGATTCTCAGTTAATAAATATGCTATTATTCAACTCAGAAAGATACAAAAGATAATACAATTTCTTATTTACTTCATTTCTTTAGGAAAGTTTAGTAGCAATGAGATTTATTAAGAAATGCTCACTCACTAAACACTCCACAAGTATATCCTTTAGCTTTATTTTTTTAAAAATAAATATTTTTTTTCAATTTTCCATTTTAAGAAAGTGCTTAAACATAAGTTTATTTAAATGTTTTTGGATATAATATCTTTGACTCTATCTAATTATTATATTTTCTTTTAGACAAACGATCCTATTAAATAAAGTATCTTTTTTGTACAAATATTCTGCAAAAATAGTGGTAATTGTTTAAATAATACAAAATAAATTTTAAAAAATGCTAATATAAATAGTTTATTTAAAATTATTTAGATTTGTAGATAAATGAAAATTTATTTTTATATTAATCCAAAAATAAAGCAAAAGATACTATTCATTGGCTTATAAATATAGATAATATAAAAATATATATATATTCTTGCTGATAAAATTCTAACAGTTTTATAATAAATTCTTCCTTTCTGACTTCAAATAAGCCTAAAAAAGATTTTAAATTCAGCATGGATTAATTTAGTAGCCCAATTTAGCTAACAATTTTAAATACTTTTTGGTTGTTTATTATTTATTTTCTTTTTATAAAATAATTTAATAGTTTAAAAAAGAAAAATAAAAATTATTTTACTTCTTTTTTAGCAAATTTAGAACAAAAAAAATATCTCCATGAGCCAAAAATCACTTTTTCTTATAGAATCTGACACAATTTATAACAAATTCTTTCAATAAATAAGAAATAATGAACCATTTTAAATAGCCCTCCTCACTGTAAAATAGCTTAGTGAGATATTTTGTTAAAAATAACATGTGTGTATAGAAATTTCTTTATTTGCTTTTTTAATACTAAAAAAATTATTTAATTCTTAAAGAAAATACTTCCAAATATCATAAAAATGAAAAAATTGATATAAATATTCACACAATAATTATATTAGCTTTTAAAAATAATTTTAAGTGTAAAATATAAAAGAAAGTATCTATCTGTCTCTCGCTCGAACACTTATTTATTTATTTATTATCGAACTTATCAGATCTAATTAAAAATTTAATATAATTTAATTAATTGCTTTAAAATAAGCTTTTTTTAAAGCTAATCCATATAAACAAATAAACATTACAAAATTTTATAAGTAAGCAATAAAGAATAAAAAATTGCATAAAAAATAATTTAAAATTTCAACTACTAATTAGATAATATCTTAATCAGAACAAACAAACAAAATCTATAAAAAATAGTACTCTTATTTTTTCAAATGCACTAGACGATTCAAAAGTACGATTTTCAAGCGGGATGGAAGGAAATAGAACCAGTCATATAAAAGCTTAACAAAATATTAGACTAGCAATCTGGAAATAATAACAACTCTGAGGAGAAGCTGATGATTACTAAGATTGAATATAGCAACACTTACACGTAAGTATATTTAGATATATTTTGATTCATTATTTTTTAAATTGTAAATTTGTTACACTGGTTTAATGGAACAGAAAAATTATTTTTAATTCAATAATAAATAGTAAAAGGTTTTAATTATAAATAATTTATCATAAATAGACTTATTTACAATCTGTGTTTAGAAAAAGACTCCAATAACTCAGAATAACTTTACGAATAATATAAAAAGCAGATACAGTCATTTGTCAAGGACAAAGTAATTAAAATAATTTATTCAATCTCATTAAATGGAACTTTAACTTGATAAAAACTAGATTTTCAATAGCGTAAAGGGACTTAAAGGAGAAGAATTACTTAACAAAATAATATAAAAGTGGGATATATATCAGATCTTTTTAAGATTTATGACTAGATTCTTTTCATATTTAGTAAAATATTTAAAATACATTTTAATTATTAAAGTTTTACTAATCGATAAAATAAAGGATAAGTCGTACATTGAGCATAACAACCTTTAGAAGCTAAAATAAATAGGTAAATAAATGTATTTAGCATAATCAATACTTGAAATTTATTTTTTTTTTATTAAAGGATATTACTTGTATTTGAAACAAGTGCACGATCATTTAAAGGATAATATTATATTAGCATTTCAACAAGAAATAGAAAAAGATAGAAACAATTACAAATCCGATCTTGATATGCTCAGAAAAATATCAGAGATATTCGTAGAAATTAATAAAAGTGATAACAAGGATGAAAATTACCAAAACTTAGGAAAAAATATTTTGAGTCATGCAAAAGCATACTACGAGAGCAAATTTTAAGAATGGTCTGAATCTTGTTCTTGTGAAGAATATATTTCCAATATAATCTTAGTGCAAAAAGAAGAAAATAGAAGATTTGAGAAGTGCTTTACAAAGTTTACAGACACCTAAAAGCAAATCAGCTAGCTCTTTAACGAAGAAATGGTTTTGAAATACAGATCTATTCTCCTAACTAAAGATCATGGCTTCACTTTTATGTTAGAAAACAATAAGAGTCACGTAATTTTAAACAAAATATATATATGATGCTTACTTATTTTATTAATTACTCTTATTTTTAAAAATTAATAGGTACTGCAATAAATTTATTAGTTATATAAAAATCTAAATGACAATTTTGAAGAACTACGTTAAACATTTGGTGAATGGGTTTTCAAAATAGGTTCTAATATTTTCGAAGAAAAAATTAAATCAAATATAGAGGATAAGCCAGATTAAAAGAAAAAAAAATATGCAACAGTATGTGAAATTTGCAATTAATTGAAGGGATATTTTCATTTATCTTATTTAAATATTTATAGGATCATGAATTTGTTGAAAGGTTGTTTAATGAATATAAAGAAATGAATAATATGATTGTGTAAAATTTTAACAGTGATGCAAATTTTTATATGAGCTTTAAATCTGCTCTAGATAGATTTTTAAATGTTCCAATCGATGTAATTCTTTAAAGAATTATTAAATAGCAAGCATAATTAAACAAATAAAATATAACAATAGGACTACGGTCTCCCAGAGTTACTTGCAAATTATACAGATTATATTTTGAAGAAAGAGAATTTAAAGCAGGAAGAATTAGATTAGAAATTGAATTAGATCATTGAAATATTTAATCATTTGACAGAAAAAGACATTTATTTAACACTCTATCAGAAATAGCTAGCTACACGTTTGCTAAAGGCTGAATTGAAGGCAGGAAGCAGATACGATGATGAAAGCTTAATGATTACTAAAATTAAAGGGTGCTGCGGCTAAGGCTAAGAAACTAAAAATTATGAAGGAATGATTAGTGATATTAAATATACCATGGATTTAAAGAAAAACTTTGATGAATACATGAACCAGAAAATCAAAGTTGTTGACTTAAATGTAAAATTAATTTTCTTAAAAAATTCATTTTCGAACAAAATATTCTTTAGGTTAAAGTATTGTAAGAAGCAAATTGGCCATCATATAAAAGCACCACAGAAATAATTCTTCCTCTTCTATATGAAAATTTGAAGGAAGAATTTAAAAAGTTTTACCAAATACAGAAAAAAAGCCAAAAGCTAAATTGGATAAATACTCTAGGTAGTTTTGATATTAAAATGAATATTACTTTTGAAAAGAGTAATTTCTTTTTGGTAAATGTTTCACCTATTTAACTTTGCATCCTCTTATAGTTTGAAAAAGTTGATAACTGGATTCCTATTTCAACTATATTGTCTACTATAGGAATTAAAAAGGAAAACATTGCAGAATTTAATAAGGAAATTGCATAATTAGTAATAATTTTATTTTTATTCAAAATCTTTAAAGTGAAAATCGTTTCAAAAAAAAATAGATAGGCAAAAAAATTTTATTAACCTCCAAGTCTCAAACCTAAAAGCAAGAAGAAAAAAAAGATGAAGCTGATGAAGTTTCATTCAAATTTAATTAACAGTTTAGTTATTAAAAAAAAAAATTCTCAGTAGTACCTGAAGAAAGCTAATAGAAATTCAAAAGAGGTAAAAAAAATAACTCATTTAGATAAATAGTGTTTCATATTTTAAATAAAATAAAAGATGTTGTGAACGAAAATAGAGAGCACGTTATTGAAGCCACGATTGTCAGAATCATGAAATCCAGAAAAACTATGAAGTACACTGAATTAATAAGCGAAGTCAATGTCCTCTTGAGAAAGTTCTAAACATAACCCCATTAAATTAAAAAAAGAATTGAATCTTTGGTAGAAAGAGAGTATATAGAAAGAGATAAGACTGATATGAATTTATATCACTACAAATAATGAATAAATAAATAAATGATCAATTAATTAATTAACAAATTTAATCTTAAATAAATATTTTATTTAAAATTTTTTAAATTTAATTCTGCTCTTATTTATGTATATAGTTTTATTTATAATAAACCATAATTCATAAATTATACTTAGTTTATTTCCTAACTTAAATCTTCAAAATTTTAAAATTTAGATATTTTATTAAAAAAAAATGGATTAAATATTTTGTATTTAAAATGTATCAGTTGCGTTGAATGTTTTATATCCAAAATTAAAATTCTAATTTTATTTTTTCAATGAAAAATAAATTTTTTAAGATAAAAGATAAATAGAATTTAAAGTGTTCATTTAATATATTTTTAACAATTAAGCAGTTTATAAATATAAAAAATTTGTTTGAAAAATTATATATGGTTATATTAGATTTGTTTAATATATTTTGAATAAATTTAGAGTCATTAATTTGGATGGTTTGGTGGAAACATTAATTAATCCGTAATATCTTCATTACATCAACTTTAATTAAAGCACCATTATTATCTATTAATTATTAAGAGAAATCATATTTCTCATTTGTATGCTATTGTGGCAGACACTCCATAATGATCTGAAAGTTAAGTGAACTTCTAACCTTTAATAAAGAATTTCTCAACTTTAGATTTAGAGAAATCTACTACAAAATTCTTGTCAATAAGGGTTTTCTATGCATTTTTTACTAAATTATTGGAGCTTGATTATGTCGTAAATCCTCCTTTGGATGTTTAATTAATTTAATTAGGGATTTTATTGCCTTTGCTATCTAAATTATCTAGTTAACTGTCAACCATTAATCCGTTAGGAATAATTTAAAAAATATAATCTAACGACTGCTAACTTTTTAAATCAGATTTATGTGTTAAAGCTGTCTCTAATGGCTGTATTTACCCATTTGAATCTTTATAAACATCAGCAAATGTAATTGGAGGTTTACCGTCATTTGCTATTCTTCCTATATCTATGACTACATCCTTTCCTTTACCAGAAAGGGTATCTACGAGTAATTTATACTCATCGATTTATTCTTAATCATCACCAATTCCTAAAACGCTTTTAAGTTTATCTTATTTATCTAAATAGTCTATTGAATGAACTGGATGATTTGAGTCTACATTAAAATCACCAGCAAAAATACAAATATCTCCTCTTTCAAAGCCATACTCTTTTAGACATTCTTCAAAAATTCTTCTTGCCTCAACTATTTACTCCAATCTAACAACAACTGTCCATTTAATTTCTTTCTCATTCGTGTTATAAGTAGCTTATGTATGTGTATTTAATACATGAATATGCTTGTCATTAACTTTTATTTTTGCATACAAAACTCCTTTCTCTTAAAAGCTATCAGCCAATATGCTATAAACAAATGGCTTAAAGCATGACTTTACAATTGGGTATCTGCTGAGTATAGTCAGTCCTCCATCAACTAAATAATCTCCAAATAACTTTGGTTAAGGAGAGCTCACGTGATGAAGAAAGCCTTATTTTACAGTTGAATATGCCATTTTATATCTACGATAACTAAATAATCTGAAAAGCTCTTAGAAGCACAAAATATCAAATTTCTCAATTTCATTTTTTATTATAAGGTCGCATCTCTCATTTTTAAAATCATCTTCATTATTCTTAATTAAAGGTGGTCTCATAAAGACATTATAAGTCAGAATTTTCACCTCATCAGCTTATTGATCTCCGAAATTTCTATTTTTAACATTTTTTTTTGCATCATTGCTATTTATACCACTATTAGAGTTTTCTTCTACATTTCTGTTGTGCAATTACTAACCTTACATATTCATTTGATATAATTTATAGATTCTTAAAATGCTTTCCTTCTTAACAGCTTAGCTTTTATTTAGATTTCTGTTCTTTTAAACAACAAAAGTATTTAAATTTATTTATTTATTTTTTTGTTTATCTTAATTGAATGAGTAGGAGCTAAGAATTTAATATTATTATATTTCTTTTTAAATATTCTTTATATTTCAAGATATTAAGTAATTACTCTATATTCTCTTTTAATTACTTATATTTTTTATTATTTTTAAAGTAAATGCTTATTTTTATTCTGTATTTATAAAAATCTCATACCTGCCCTTGACTACTCTACTCAGATATTGGTTTTTTTACTCATGAAACAAATATAAAAAACAGAATCTTATTTTTGAAAATAAAATTATTTGATTTGTAAACGTAGACAGTAAGGTAAAGATAATAAAATTAACTTTGGAGCAAATCAAATGAACGTTAAAAACACAAAAAAGTAATAAATAAACACAGTCAATTTAGGCTGTTATTAAATTCAAAAAGCGCTTTTTCTTTCAGCGATTTCATTTCTTAAAATATATCATCTAAATTTTTTCTGTAATCTTAGTTTTGTACATCTTCCTCCATTAATTTTTCTCCTCTGCTTAATTTTTATGTCTATATGGGAGAAAGCTTTAACGTATTTGAATAGTTAAGTGTATTTGGATCAATGTTTTCCCCTTCTTTCTCTTACAATTTTTTACGAATAAATCTTAGCTCTCTTCTAAGATTAGATACTTCATCCTCTAATCTTAAATTTATATCTGACAATTCTTTGTTTTCGTTCTTTAAAAATAAATTATCATTAATTGATTATTGTCTTAAATTTTCAAGTTTTAACGAATAGGCCTTTTCTGTTTCAACTAGCTTATTGTAATTTCTTTCCATATCCATAGTATAAACTGAATGTAAATTTAGTTAATCGCTTTGTCTCTATTCAAGAGAGTGAGTTTTTTAATCAACCTCAGTTTTTAATATCTTAATTTAATCTTTAAGTAACTCCATTTATTTATTAGCATGTTCTTGATAATTAATTTAATAATTATATATAAACCATAGAATTTTTAAAAAATTACGTAATCTTTCTTCGTTAGCTTCGATGCTCTCTTTGTGTTTTCTAACCTAATCTCTTAATGCCGATATTTCTTTATATTACTCAGATTTAATGTAATCTAATTCCTATTAGATAAATTAAATAAGTAAACATACCAATATAACAAATTTTATAAATAATTAATCAAGTAAGCATAAATTTTTTGATATTTATATTATTAAACTTATTTTTGAAATGGTTAATTGAGTCTTTTAATTAATCAGTGAGTAAATAAATAAATATTTTATTAATTTTTTTGGATTTTACTTTCACATCCTTTTTTAAGTGATCGTTTTCATCTCTTAGATATTGAAGCTGCATTTCAAGATTTCTCAGATGTTGCTTTTATTAATTTATATAAGCTTATTCTTCTTTGATTTGATTTTCAATATCATTCTTTTATAGTTCTTAGTATTTTTGTTCTTTTCTTAAAACATTTCTTCTGTAGCTGATATCCTCTTCAATTCTTTATTTAAAGAATTAAGAAAATTATTATCAATTTAAAACTAAATAAACAAAATACCTAGTATTGATAAGCTATTTTGCTGATTCATACTCTCTCATTTTAAGTTTTAAATCCTTCTCAAGCTTTTCTAACTTTTCACGTTATTCTTTAACTTCAATATGATCTAAGCAACTATGTCTTCTGAACTCTAACTCTTTTTTATTCATAGCATCAATATCATTCAGATGCTTTTATCTGTTTTCTTGCTAAATTTTTTCTAAGTCTTCTAATCTTCTCTTACCTTGATGGTTATTTTTTAAAAATTAATTTTTTAAATAAAAATCCATTTTTTCTTTATAAATAAAAAATATTTTATTTAATTGTCAATGCTTATTTACAAAGTTCAATGGCATTTTTTTCTCTTTCTTGCAGTTTTTAAAGCTTTTCATTATAGACCTTATCTAACTCTTTTCTATGAAAAGTAAGCTTTTCTTAATATCTTTCTGCTTCTAATGCACGCATTTCAATAAGTTCATAATCCCTAAATCTTTACAGCTCCATTTCTAGGTCAGCTTTGTATTTTGCCTCGCACTCTTTACGATATTTTGCTAAGGATTCTTCCACATTTCTATTACTTACTAACTTAAGATAATCCAACTTCTATCCATATTCATGATTAATATCATCCATTCTCATTCCCATAGTTGCAGACTTTTCATAAGATTCAGTTTACACTTCTCTATTTACTTTTTTAGCTTTTTTAAATTTTTTAATCATCTCAACTATAATCTCTATAGCTGATAATTTTTCCCTTTATTCGTCTAATTATTTATATTCGCCTTTTTCAATTAAGAAGGCTTCGCAAATCTCATCTCTCATAAGTATCTAATTGCTATTAACCCTCATTTCAGGAAGAAAAATGGAATATGCATAATTTATATCATAGGTTCTCAAATAATCAGCAATTAAATGAGCATAAATTCTTTAATTTCTGTAAAATTCCTTTTGACGGAGACTTTCAATTTCCTCATTTTTTGATTGATTAATCGCTTTTTAAGCTGCCTTCAATTCAATTTCCGTTTATGTTTATTATTACAGTTTATCTACAATTTATTTACGAAGATTCGCTTTCATTCCATCCATAATGCCTGTTTATTTAAAGCTTTCAAACAATTATTTCTTGAAATCCAAATCCTCGTTCTACCTAGCCAAATCGGCTTCAGTGAACATGTTGCTATTCATAAATCTTCTTTTTAACCAGTATCTTTTAAATAAAGTATAAAATTTAAATTTTGATTACAAACTAACTTTGATATCTTTTTAGATGCAAATAAATTAAATAATTTTGAAATACAAACAAACGAATGATTAAAATCAATCACATTTGAAAAATATTATTTGCATTATATGTAAAAATATTAACCCACTAAATACTACAATAAATCAATATATTTTGAAAATTAAATTGGAAATAAAAACAAGCCTAAAATATCAGTAAAAATTGTAAAATAAAATTTGATTCTAGCATTTTTATTTATTTGATCGTCTTAAATATTTTTATAAATAAATCATAATATTTTACAATTTTTCAAACTTCTGAAGAAGATAAATCGTGAAAAAAAAGATTGTTTTAACTATTTAATTTGTTGATAAATTAAATAAAAAAAATTATTAACTCAATATTTTTGATTTTAATAAAAAATTATGTTTTCCTTATTTATTTGAAGATTATTTCTTTTTAATTTCAATGTAAAAAAATAAAAAAGGTAAAATTTTTAATACAAATAAATATTAACAGTCTAATTTTATTATAATATTTAATTAGATAAATCAAATATAAGCAAAAAAAAAAGATTTAATTAAATCTAGAAATGTATTTAAAAAACTTTTTAGTTATTACATGATAAATAAAATAAATCTATCAATACTTTAATTTTAATTTAAATAAATGCAATTATAAAAATAATAAATATTTAAATTAATTTTATTAAAAATTTGTCTAAAACTTAATATCTTTCCTAATATCTTCATTTAGATCAACTTATTGTTATATAAATCCTTTAATTTTAGAAATAATTTGATAAGAAATAACATCACAAATAATTTTATTAATATCAAACTTTTAAAAATTAATAATATTTTTCAATAGATTTCATACAAATCATAAATTATTAAATTTGAATTTTAAAATAATTAGCTTTTTATTAATTTATTGAATTATTAAATTGAAAAAGACACTGCATTTATTTATAGTACAGCCCTATAATACAAATCAACAATTTCATTCCTAATCCAATTATTTTCACTTCTACCGATGTATATTTATCTTTTAAATAGCTCTTTTACTATTTATTCATATTCTTTTATATCATAGCAAGCAAAATCAATTTAGATAATATTAACTAAAAACTAATTTAATTTCAGAGATTTCAAAAATACATTAGATAAATCACTTTTTTCATAATATTCGATCTTAAATTTTTATTTTTGCTGCTATGTTAATACCCTTGAGGCATAAATAGAATGGATTTCTTAATTTTTGAAATGGTATAATAGACATTAAGAAAAAACAATTGACTCTTCTTCACTTTTGAGATAAAAGCAAATTTACATAGACTTTACATTCTTATATTTTTAATTAAATTTCTTTTAGGTATCTTATTTTATTAAACTTTTGAGCTATTCAATTGAAACTATATCTAATTATATTGGTCTTAAAAATGTATGCTTCTACTAAACCAAAAATAAACCACAACTCAATAATCCAAGTAGGAAATCATATATTTATAATCTATCCTATTAGATATCATTAAAAGATAATCCAATGGATATGCAAAGAATATAAATCTTAATTATGAATAAATTTAAATTTTATATGTAGAAGTGCTTTGAACCAAACAATAAAGAAACATCTGATAAAGAATCTATACACGAGTATGTATCTATGTGAGCAAAAGTAAAGAAAGAAAGAAATACACTAACCAGCATATAATCAGAATATTCATGTGTAATAATTAGCTAAATGAAAAAAAGCCATATTTATATACCAGGGTAAACAATCAGCAAAATGATTGGACTTAGATTAAGGTTACTGTTTATATTGCCTAAAATCTTAGCAAAACTAATCAAGTGAATTGCAGCAATAAATAAATTAATTAGAAATCTCTTTATATTATGTTTTTTTATCAAGAATGGTATATTAATAGATAATAATAATAGTAAGCCTGAGCAAATTGCCAAGAATATAAAGTATATTTTTGTCATTTATAATCAAATTTTTATGTTTCTTAATATTTTTTTCAATCTTAATTCTTTTTTTAATTTTTTTGTTGCAAAATTCCTTTAAAAAACAATTGGAAATTAAATAATCAGATTAAATATTTTTTTTTATCATTCTTTTATAGTAATATTGTTGCTCTTGACACTTAAGATAAACTTAAGAAAATTCAAAAAACATTTAAAATCCTTGGTTAAAAAAATATTGTTGAGAATGTAAAATTGTTTAGATTATAAGATCTTATTCGATTTAAGAAAAAATATCTGAGAGAAAATTTAATTTGAGGTTATAAATAATTGATTCAAATACCTTTATATGATGTTGTTTAAAAACTGTTATCTTTTTATAATATTCAAATACCAAACAATTATTAAGCAGGCTGCTTTAAAATAGTAAAGAGAAGTGATGAAAAAATTTATTTTATATTTAATCTATTTGCTTAGATTTAATTAAATCTATAAATCTTGAACAATTTTAGGGTTAGCTGTAATTTAAAACTTATTACAAATAAAAAAAATATTTGGAGTGTGCTATAAATAAATTTGGGCCAAAAAAATATTCCAAAAAATTTGAAGGTGTGTAGTTGAATATGATATATTTATTAATTATTGAGAGCATATTGCAAATAAAAATTGTTTTAAGTTCTACAAAAAATTATTATGATAATTTATTTATTAAACTCGATTTAAATAATTTTATTTAACTTTATAGTTATAAATTAAAAAGTTTGAAAAAATGATAATCAATGAATTTAATCTTGTTATTATTGAGGTATTTATTATAAACAATATTACTAATTACATTTCAAGTATATCTAAATTAAATAGAGAAACATACAATTAAAAAATAATAATTAAAGTTAAGCTCTAGCTTACTCAATTAATTTATCTCTCTTTAAAAACCTACAAGCTAATATTTTCTTTGTAATACTTACTTCATACGTTTGATTTTCTTAACAATTTAATAGAAGAAGTAGAGTTTGAAGAAGTGCTATTAGTAGAATTTTGAGGAGCAGGGGTAGGAGGAACTGGAGGGTTGAATACTGTAGTAAGTAAATCTGCTAATCTGTAACCTCCAATTGCAATTTGTTACTTGATCATTTCATATTGTAAATCGTCCCATTAAGGAGTTACTTGGTTAGTTAATTTTAGGTAAGGATAAATATCTCTTACTGCAATTTCATAGCTTTCTTATGCCCATATTTCAGGTAAAGTAATATTGATTCTTTCATTAAAGAATGATCTAGGGTATTAAGCTCTGAATGAAGCTGCAAAATCAGTAACTTGCTATTCTTATTCTTAACTCAAAGGACGGCTGAAATTTGCTAGACGAAGAGCACCGCTATCGAAGTAATAGTGCAAAACCATAGAAGTTCCGTTAAGTAAAAGAACGTTTTCTTTATTACCACCAAGATCTCCTTGACTAGTTGCGAATGTATAATTGAAAAGATTTGTGTTGTGGAGAGGTTGATGCATATCACCAACAATATGAATTAAATAACGCATCATTATAGCCTATTAGACTGAAATGTTATCAGGGTTGTTTACAGGATTAGTATTGTTCTTTTAAAGTTCTTGAATACATCTCTTTAAGGCGCTAATGCTATTGTTATTTAAGCTGTCTTAATCCAAAACAACATACAAACCTTCTTCATTGATAGGTTTGTTGAAGAAGTGCCATTTATCCCAGAAATTCATGGCAGGGTCTTTGATGTCGTCTGCCCAACTTGCAGCCTAAACAAAAGTTTGACTCCTAGCATCACATAGAGGATTTAAAATAGTAACATATTTCTCTATCTTTTAGTAAAGAGCTGGATCCTTAGCTAAAATTTCCTACTTAGCAACTTCTACTGTGATCATATGACCACCATCCCACCATCCAAATACTGATGAAACTATCAGAAGGATTGCAAATATACTTTAAGTCTTCATAGATTAATAAAAAGGAATTTATATGAATAAGTAATTACTTTGTTCTATAAAAATTTCAATTTCTTTAATTTCTCCTTATTTAATGATTATAATTAATTTTACAATTAATTTTAATTCTTTTACAATTCTAAAAAGATCTATCACAACAATTTAAAATCACTCATAGCTCATAACCAAAACATGAATAATGACAATTTTTCAAAGCAGAAACTTTGAAAATGCGAATAGGATATTGCTTAAAAAATAGAAAATGCTACATTTTTGAAATAAATTAAAATTTATTCAAATTGATTTGATTAATTAATTTTCATAAAATTTAAGATCAGATTTTGCCAAGCAAGCTGTTTTAAAAGGACCAAAGAGTGTTGCTAAATGTTTGATTATTTGTATAATTACGATAGGCATAGTTTATATAGCATAGATAGAATAATTATTGTATTAATTTAAGAATGAGGGCAATATAAATAAATTAAACTTTTAACTCAAGAATAAATCTGATATTTATAAAAGATTTTAGTTACTAATTATTTAAACGAGAGTATTAAGATTTCAATCTAAAAAATTTAATAATGAATTAATTATTACAAAGTTTTTAGTCAATTGTAAAGTTGCAAATAAATATTTGTTCTATTATTTTTCTTAGAAATAATATTTAATGATTTTCTTAAAATCGTAGTAAAAGAATAACCTTACTTCTTTTAAAATTGGCTGAAAAAAATACTAAAATATTTCATAAAGGGTTTAATTTAAGTTGAGAAAAATTATTTAACACTTGAAGCTAATTAAAATTTATACTTTTCAATTAAAATAAGCGAAATTATAATTTAGTAAAATCAAAAATATAATGTTAGAAGTTCTTAACATAATTTTTTTGTGCCAACCAAACTCTTTATAAAGTTGTGTAAGTATTTGTCTGGATTACAATATTTAGAAGCTTTCTTTAGTTGTAATCATAAAAAAGTTTTAATACAAGAATTTCATTAGATTTGTCATATTACTTTTTTAGATTTATATTTTTTAGAATAATAAACTCAATAGGTTTTATTAAATTTAATCTATTTTTTGATTAATAATATAAAAATTAAATCGCCAGAGAGAATTACCACCTTAATTTTATAACTAAAATATATTTTTTTATAGAAATAATATTCAATATCAAACTTTTTAGAGATAAAATACACGTGTTTTTTGACGTAAATAATCTGAATTTTGATAAATTTTCTTAAAAATTTAATAAGATTATGTGTAAAAAGAAACAAATATTTATTAATAAATTTTCTATAAAAAGTATATATTTTTATTTATTTAAATCCCTAATTTCATTCAATTATTTTTAGTTTTAGTTTGAATTGTTTAAGCATTTCAAGCAATAATTGTCTTTCTAAGATTAGAAGTAGAGTTAGTTTAGGTGCTTGTAGAGTTAGTTTAATTAACTGGAGCAGTTTGGTTTTAGAAAATACCAAGTAAGATATCGGCAAGTCTGTAACCACCCAAAGCAAGCTATTACTTGATCAATTCGTAAGCTTGAGTATCCCAATCAGGAGTAATTTGATTAGTTTGAGAAACGAAAGGATAAATGAAGTTATGAGCAATGTCGAAAGATTCTTAAGCCCATTGTTCAGGAGTTGTGACATTCATTCTTTAACCGAAATATGATCTGGGATATTGGGTTCTGAAAGAATAGGCTAAAGCAGAAAGATTGCTTAACTTTTCTTATGTAAGGGGACGAGGGAAACTGTCAAGACGGGTAGCACCACTATCGAAATAGGAGTGGAGAATCATAGAAGTCTTGTTGAGGAGTAAAATTTTTTCCTTGTTACCACCTAAGTCTCCAGTAGTGTAAGTGTAGTTATACATGTTAACATTGTGAAGAGGTTGATGCATATCACCGACAATGTGAATCAAAAGACGCATCATAATAGCTTATTAAACAGAGATATTCAAATTGTTTTAAAGAGGTAAATAATACTTTCTAGATAACTCTTAAATAGCTCTCTTGATGCCAGTAATACTGTTGTAGACTTAGTTGTCTTAGTCGAGAATAACGTACAAGCCTTAGGTATTTTCAGGCTTGTCATAGAAGTGCCATCCGTACCAGAAATTCATAGCATCATCCTTGATATCATCAGCCCAACTAGCAGCTTAAACAAAATCTTAACTTCTAGCATCGCAGAGGGGGTTAAGAATGGTGACATACTTTTCAATAAGCTCATAAAGAGTAGCGTTTCTTGCAAGTATTTCTTACTTAGCAATTTCAGCAGTCATCATATGACCGCCATCCCACCAACAGCTAACACCTGCAATTAATAAAATGCAAAGCAAAAAGGTATTTCTCATTTTTTGTTTTACTTTATTTTGATTAATGTTTTAATTTTTTTAGATTGTTTTATATCCAAATAGAAATCAATCAATCTAAATTTAATTCACTGACATGCATTCATTGATCAAGATTTTTTCTAATTAAAAGAAATCTAAAATTGGCGAGTTTTAACTAAATATTGTCATCTATTAAACTGAGTATGATGTATATTTATTTCGATATCTTTCTTTCTAAATAAAAATCATATCGAAATCTCAAAGTTAACCACTTTATCATTTTCATTAGGGGGACTAATTAATCTAGTAAGCTCATTTCTCCAAAATTTATTTAATCAAAAGTATTTCATTAATATTTTTGGCATAGAAAATTATAAAAGACACAAAGGGATTTACATATCCAACTTTATTACATCCACAAATATTTCATTAATAAAAATACAATTTGTCTAAATATTTAATTACAATCATAAATCAATAGTCATATTTTTACAGAATCCTTTGGCCAAATTATTCAATTATTTAAAAGTATTCAATAGATTGTAATTCTTTAAGACAAATAGATTCATTTATAAAAACCAAATAATAAATCACAACTAAATACCAAAAACCAATTGTAAATTTAAATAAACAAAATAAAAAGGCATTTTGAAATATTTTTAAGCTTTATTTTATGGTAGATTATTCATTTATATCTTATATTTTTAGGGGTAAAAAGCCATAATTCAGAAAGAGCAAAATTAATAAAAATTAAAATATATTTAAAAATGAAAGAAAATAATAGATTCTCAACTAATTCAAAGTCTTTTATAATTAAATAAAAATTTAATTTTGGAATTTTATATTTATCTATTTATACATTTCTTATGATTTATATTTTATTTTATAGAGAAATATTATTATTATTAGCTTTTTTTGTTAATCTTTTTATCTCTTTATATTTTTTTGTAACTTTAAGAATAGTTTAAGCTATGAATAAATGTAATGTAATATCTAAAGAACTTTTAGAGAAAAAATAAATTTTAGTACAATATTGGCTAAATTTAGAAGAGAAAAACAAATAATATCTAAAATAGATTTAAAGGATATTTCTTGTTTACTATTTATTCTTATTAAATATATAAGGAAAATGCGGATTTATAATGCCTAAACTCCATGATACTCACAAAAGTTTTATTCATAAAAAAAATAATGATTTATTTAAATTTTCCAAAATTTTACAGGAATTTTTAAATACTTAAAAGCTTTCAATTAATTATCATCCTTTAAGACTCATAGATTCATTAAATAAAACCCTAATAATAAATTTAAGATAAAACAGTAAACAGTAATTAGTCATAAATGTTAAACAAGCTAAAATATAAAAAGAATATTTTAAAATAATTTAATAATGAGTATATTTTTAAGTTTATGATTTATTGTTCGTTTTTTTACTTGTATATAGAAAGAATTTTCAAATATGAAATATGGCAAAAGAAACAAAAATTTAATTCTAATTTATATATTAAAGAACATATTGAGACTCAATTAAAAGTCTTTTCTTGTTAAAAAAGAACTTATAGGTATTAGTAATTTATCTATTTACACATTTCCTTTGAAAAGAGATTATATTTTTTGTGTTTCAAAAGAAATTTTTTAATCAGCTTTTTTGATAAAAGGTTTCTGGCTTTTGAATTTTTTGTAACTTGAATAATGAGTTAAGTCAATAAATGTAATGTCTTTTCTAAAGAAGCTTTAGAGAAAAAAGAAATTCTAGCAAAGCATTGGCTAGATTTAGAAGAAAAAAACTAAAGATACTTTAACCATGTTAAGGGAGATTGCTTGTGCAATATTTGTTCATGCGGGAAATGTAAATGTAGAATTCAAAAGTTGCAAATACAAACTTAAGCAGCTCCAGAATCAATTTATATGAGAAGTTATAGCCCACCAAATAAAAATTATAATGTAGGAAATGGAAATATAAAGGAAACAATAGATTAAACAAAATCTGTATTAAATTTGAGGTTTGCAAATGAAAAAATGGACAAAACCTCCAGATCGCTTGAAAGTAGAAGTATTAAATCCTGTTAAAGTGGAGGATAAGACTCTGACATAAACAGTCTTACAAGCAGGGATATTACAAATTACTATCCAAGAATGCTAAAATATGGTAATGAAAAACCTTTTTATGATCCATCACCAAAATAGAAAAATTAGTAATATACTGAAGATTAAATTCATGAGCTATGTTCCAAAACAAATTTTTAGAGAGACTTAGATGATCAGATAAGAGTAAATTAAGCAAAAAGTTAGAATAATTACAAAACATCGAGCTTAAGAGTAAAATTATCTCCTTCTGAGGTTGACTCCACGTACAGATAAAACTATGCATAAAAGAATGTTAAATTAGATGAACCCATCATTTAGTTATAAGAGTTACCACCTAATGTACGTTCAATCCCTTTTAATATCAATACATTTTCAAGAGTTTAATCTCATAAAATGTTTGAAGAACTTAGTCATCTTAAGCATAATCTTTAAATAGATTAGAAAAGCAATTAAAATAATTAAGAATAAAAAATAAACAATGAAAACGATAAATCAACTGCGAATTTAGATAAAAAAGATTTAGCTAAATTTTTAAACAGACACAGATCATTCAGCCCAAATCAAAGAACTCACATATAAAATAATGATTACGACAAGGAAAAAGTTTCAGTCAAATTAAAACATTTACTTGAAAGAAAAAATGACTTAACTCAAAACGACTTCATAAATTATGCCCAAAAAGTAGAAATTTTATAAAAAACAGTCTTTTCTTGCTATGACAAATTTGTTGAAGAAGATACAGTCTATAAAAAAAATCATTGTAATTAAGAATACTAAAGCAAAAAAATAAAAACCAATAAAGATTAAGAATACAATTACAATTAAATAGATAATTTAATTAACTAAAATGTGTAAAAAATTAACAAAGTTGGATATTTTTTACAAATTGCCTCATATCAAGGCTAATTCAACTCTTAAAATTAAATTACTTATCTAAAGGAGTAAAATAATATAGAATTTTGCCCATCCAGAAAAGCCAAATTAAGTCAATCTCCAGATTAAAAAATTTAAAACTGTAAAGAAGATGAGTAAGATATGCTACCAAAAAAATATTATAATCATAGATATTATAGGCCAATAAAATAAGTGTAAAACCAATCCAGATATGGTAGTAAAATAGTAAAAGTTAAAATAGACCCGTAAAAAGCTGATATTCCTGCATTTATAAATTAACTACAATAATAAAAAATTTAAGAAAAAATGAAAAGCAAATGAAAATAATTAAAAAGTTTAGCAATTTATTTTGATTATTTGTGAAATAATAAAATATGGTATTTTTCTCTTTGTTCAATAATATGAATGATGTAAAGATATTTTCTACAGAGAAATTTTGTTATATTTATTAATTTTAAACCATTATTATCTATTAATTTTTAAAAGTTCTTTAAGATATTTATATAAATGAAAAGTTAACATGCTAAAATATATATACACAATAACTACTTTTAATATTTTAATTATAATCTTTTAATAAATTTACCTTATCTCATTAATATTTATCTTAAATTTTTTATTTAAATCTAAGAATGATTATATTTCAATTTACAGCTTATTAAAAAGTTATAATATACTGTAGTATATCAATAATAAAGGCTGACAGAAATTGTAGATTTTGTAAAAAAATTTTGAAAAAATGAATATTTAAGCTTTTTTTTAATTAGAAATATTATTTAAAACATCAAATAAAAAACACAATATATAATTTTAGATTTTGAGAAATATAATTTCATAATAAACATAATTAAAATTAGAGTGATTTATAATGTAAAAAAATTTGTTAATTCATAATAAAACTCACTTATTGATATGTAAATACACAAAGAAGTAAATAAATACTTTTTATATAAAAAAACAAAAATATGTTTTGAAAGAAAATTTAGTAGTTTTAATATATGTTTATATTTTAAACTATAATAAAATTGTTAATTTTATTTTATAAATTCTTTATTTTTGGTCAATTTTTTTAAAAATCATAATGGTTTTTAACTAATTTGTTAATTTTTAAAATATTCATTCATATCAGTTTCTTTTTGTGTTTGTATCTTTAATTACTCATATTACTTTGTAAGAAAGATAAGAGGTCTTTTTATTTTTTAATTTCACTATCTTCTATTTCTTTAATTCTGTGAATCATATTGTTTTTCCTACTTTCAGGAGATTGTTACATTCCATATAGCTGCTACATAGAGTAATTTTATAAAGGATAAGGTTTTTACATATCTGTAGAGCTACTCTTGATAGGACTTTAAGACATGTGCTTTGCCTATTATTGCTATTACATTATATTGTTAGGAGATAAATAAGAAAGTGATTAAGATGTATCAATATTTTTCGAAATTTGACTTGAATTTATTTTAGATAGTGAAGTCCTTCCTGTGCCATACTCATGATACAAAAAGTTACTTTCATTTTTAAATAATGAATGAGGATTCACCAAAACTGAGTTTATTTCGTTCCAATTTAGATCAGTTGGCTAATTCTAAAATATGCTTGGACTCTTTTTAGAGTTAATAGAGTAATTTTAATGCTATTGGTGATTGTTCACATATTTTTTTTAGAGGGATACTTATTAGCTTAGATCGCTTGAGTCATAATCTAATTAATGGAGATGATTTTAACCAGGGGATTTAGATTAATTATTTCCAATGCTAAGCTGTTTATGAGAGCTTGGTATTTCTCTTACGTTGTTAGGGTTGCTTCCAAAGTATTAACTCTTGTTTACTGAAAAATTTTCTCTGGTTAAAGGTAAAGACATCTTAACTTTAATTTTATGCACATCATCAATTCCCAAAAACTAATAAAGTGCTTCTGTCTTATCAAAGCTGGTGATTAACAGATTATTGTTGTAATACACAACTAATGCAATCTTCTCAAGTGAAGAAATAAATTCTGTAAAATGCATTTCCTTAGTACTAATGGATCGATTTAAACTTTTAGAGTAAATTTAAATAGCAATGTTAGCATCAAATTAGTCATTAAATAAATTGAACTAATTGCAAAACATTAAAAACTGTTAAGCATTTATTGTATATGCTATTTGTTATTCTTGTTTTTTATAATTCTAAGTTACAATATCGAATCTGCTCTTTTTTTCCTTCTTTGGTTCTTACTCTTATTATTCAAGGTTCAATTTCGCATAGTTATTAAATATAATACGCAAGTTTCTATATCTTTTTTCCCTGTGATCAATTACATTTTTAAACATGACTGATGGCTGCAAATCCTCAAAAACAAATTATTCTTTGTAACCTGATGACTGATCAATTTTTTCCTGCATTTCTTTTCTCATAGCTTCCATAAGCTTTTCCATATCCTCTTTCTCCTTTTTAGTCTTTTCATTTAACTTTTTGTCAATTAATTCTTAAAGTTATCTTTCCATTTCATCTTTTGGGATACTTGGCTCTTTGGGTTCTGTTTTTATTTCTGGTTCAGTCTTTTTGAATATTTTAAAAAATAAAATACCTTATTTTAAAGCAAAATCTAAATATATATTATTACTATTGGTGGAGGTGGTTAGGTATTTATAACAACACTATCCTACATTTGCAATTTTTACAATCTAAGTCTTTCAGCCTCTATTCTAGCAAGCTCTGTTTTGACAAAATCTTGGGCTTTTTCAATAGCAACCTTTTGCAAATTTAAAACGGTTTCATCATTTAAATCATCAGGTAGCTTAGCCATACTCTTTTAGGTCATTATGGGAGGCATTGAAAAAGGAATTTCTTTTTTTTTAATTTACTCTGTTTTTTCTTTTGTGTATCCATCATGCAAAGAAAAATATCTAGTGTAGTTTTTAAAAATAGTTTTTGCAAGGGAGATTTATGCATCGTACTTTTAACTTCTTTTTTTTACAACTTCTTCTCTTGTATCATTGACTTTAAGCATTTGATTTAGGTGCAAATCATAGTTATCATAATTAAAATTATTCATCAAAAATGTTTTTTTGTCGTAATATCTAATAAATTCATCACCTTTTTCACAAATTAAACGCAGAGCTTAAGCAATATATTTAATTTCATCTTCTTTATGGAGAAAACTGATGTCTAGCGAAATACAGCCAAGCATAGATTCAGATGATCCTATCTAATTTAGTTAAGAGGCAATATTTTTTGGAATATTCAGCATTACAATATTGTCTGTGAGATTTACATTTCTCTTCATAGTTGCCTAGATTCCAAACATATCATGAAGAATTTGGCAGACTAAATCAGGATGCAGATAGGATTTATTTTCATTATCAAAAATTTCACTGCCTGGAACATAAATATTTAAATGAATATTACCATACGAGAACTCTGTTTTATCTGAAACAACTCCCCATATGTTAATATATCTTAGGACACTAATTTTGCGAAGATCTTTATTGGCAGAAGCTACTTCTTTTAGCAATTAATCTATATTTTTCTTCTCTAAATCTCTTATCTTCTCAAAAGTAATATTCTCTAAAAGCTGCAAAGATAATGCCACTCTATATAGTTTAGTTGGATCATTATTTTCAGTAAGAGAATCAAGAATATTATTGCAGTTATCTGCCAAAGGTCTTTAAGGGGCTAAAACACTTGTTGCACTATCTTTTTTGCTGATAAGTATATTAGTAGAATCAAATCCTCCTCCAATAAGTTTAGAGCTTTGAAGGATGAAAAAATCTACATCTTTAAAGACTCCTTCTTTTGCATTTATTTTTTCTCTCTAAGCTAGCTGAGTAATATCAAGACAAAAGTAAATGCGAATATTCTTATTTCTTTGTGCCATTTCTGCCCTTAAACCAATAATACTTTATACTATGCTTTCTAAATTTGGTATCTTCTAACCAGTTATATTAGAAACTGCAGAAATGCTAACAATATGCAAATCTTAATCGCTTGACTTAGATATTTTATCGATAAGCTGAACTCCATTAATCTCTGATTGCTTATTTACTTCGATAGAATTCATGTTGCATCCATAAAAAGCCCAAGGCAAAATATTGTAATAACTCTCGCTACTAGTTACATAAACTTAAGGTACTCTACTACCTTCTGAAATTGAAGCACCATTATTGTTTTCTTCTTCATCTTTGTATTTTCTATTTGGATAGTTTATTTGTAGAATCTTTCCTAGATAAGTGTAGGGTGAAATTTCATTTGATCCACATTCTTCAATTTAATATTATTTCGAATTCAGTCCAAAAAAATCAAGGATTGTATTAACACTGTAATAATGCATGTTATGGGTTAAATGACCATCGTATGTTTACTTTTAAGTTCTTTAGTTTAAGTGAGCTCTTAGCTTTGCAATCGACTCCTCTATAGGTTTGTAAAGTCTACCATTGCTTTACAAATCGCATGAAAGAGAGCACATCTCACCAAATGGTGTATCTATTCTTTCAGCAAAACCTATTATTTTTTCGATGAGTTCATCGATATTCTAGACCTAAGATTATTATTGATATGCCATCTTGTATTATTCTGTTAAGCCTATTTGACTGCTTGAATGGATGAACTAAATATTTAGAAGAATATATTTTACTTTATAGAAAGCTTTTTTCAAAGTTATGTTTATTGAAATAAAAAAGTTATTTCATCACAACAATAGAAAATATGATAAAATGAAACTACTTTACATTTATTAAATAAAAATGTCAATATTGTTGATATTAATCGTGGTTATTTGTCTATTAAATGCCACTTTTATTTTTAACTTTTTACTTTAGATCCTCGCTTTTTCTTTAAAGTACTATTACAATTACCTTTTAGATTTTATTTGACTGAATCTTAAAATTTTTAGCTGGATTATAATGCTAAATTATAAAATTAATCACTGAAAAAATAAATAAGAATATTAAATAGGTTATATTTTTATTAAGTATTTCTTTATTATTGATGAGAGGTATAAATCATTATGAGTGATTAAAAAATTAAATAAAAAATCTAAGACAATTTAATATCGCTAAATAATTATATAAGCTAATATTCACTCTAATAATTTGCTTATTCTAACTTGTTTAATTAGCCAAAAAAAAATTAATTATTTGATATTATTAAAATATTTGAAATAAAATCTTAGCTAAAATCAAAACCATGAGCAGCTTTAACTAAAAGAGGCCTTTCAAGAAAATGAGTATTCTCATTGATGATGATAATAATATGGCTGAAAGTAAATAAAGGGGAGCTTAGGATTAAGATATATAAATTATTAATGAACATAAAACAATTAAAAAGATTAAACTTATTTCTGATATAACTAAAGAGTATAGTAAGATGAACCCCTCTTCTGTCCAACTTAATTAAAAAATAAATGAATAGAATGAATAAAAGAGGAATTCTTTTTAAATAAATGATGTCCCTCAAAATATTTAGTTCTTAAATGATGGGAACAGAAAAGATAAGTTGGGCGAAGAGCAAGAAGATTTTATGAAATTCGATGAAGATGTTTAGTCCAAAAAGACATTGGTTAAAGAAGAAATAGTAGTAGAAGAAGAATTAGAATCTTAAGATAATCGAAACAAGAAAAAAGTTTTTTATGAATTTAATTAGCCCATCAGTCCTGATTAAGAAGAGCTTCCTGTGCACGAAAACAGGCAAGCTATATTAGAAACAATTAAAAATAACAGTGTGATAGTTATTTCAGGAAATACAGGCTGCGGAAAAAGTACATAAATCCCCAAATTCATAGCTTGTGATGATACTTCTACTAAAATCATAGTAACGCAGCCAAGAAGAGTGGCTGCTATAGCTCTAGCTGAAAGAGTATCACAAGAGTTAAAATCAAATCTTGGATAAAGAGTAGGATATTAAATAGGTAAAATATAAACTTTAAAAAATTTTCTTTTCATTACTTCTAAATAATGTCTTTTAATTCTGTCTTTAAAGATATTTGTGCAGTAATTTCTTGCTAAATTGGATTTTTGATACAATTTGTTATCATAAAAATTCTGATCATTCTAATTAATGATAAAAGAAAGATAACATATAATTAAAATTTTGACTATTCCTAATTACTTTTAAAATTAAATTATTTATTTTGATTAAATTAGGTTAAGACAGTAACTTTAACAGAAATACATAAATCCTCTACGTTACGATTGGTATATTTTTATAAAAGTTAATCAAAGATCCTGATTCGTTTCTAAGAGAGTACACTCATATAATTCTAGATGAGGTACATGAAAGGGGTATAGAGTCTGATTTTGGTTTGATTGCACTGAAAACATTTTTATCTCAGCATAAAAATAGGAATACTATCAAGCTTATTGTGATGAGTGCTACATTGAATAAAGATATATTTTTAAATTACTTTTCAATTACAGAGCTTAATAACCTTGAGAAAGAAATAAAGGATGATTAGGATTGCTAAGAGTACTACTTTGACAGCTCTAAATTTTCTGAAAAGCTAAAAATTAGCAAATAAGTAAAATAAATTTAATAAAAAATTATTTTTTAATTTAACAATCAAATAAAAACAGAATGATGACTTCAGCAATTGGGGATAGCATAAAACTCATTAAACTTGGAATGATTAAGAAGAGCATGAAGAGACGTATGAAAAAATGTAAAAAATGATATGTAGATTTAACTGCAAGTATGAGTCAAACTAAAAGAATTATGTTGAGATTCAAGTAGTTTAAAAATACACAATCTAGACAATCTGGTTAGAGGATTTGAATGATACCTAAAAGTTATGCAACAAGAATTATTTTAATGCACGTAAACCTGAATTAAATGAAGATTTATATAAAATAGTGGCTAAAGAAATAAAAAGAGTTCAATTTTAGGAAGAACCTATGCTGAGATAATATAAAAAAGGTGATATTCTCGTGTTTCTTCCAGGATATAACGAAATGGTCAAGCTTCATTTAATATTAGATTAAATAATGGCGGAATTTAAACTAACTAATTCAGCTACTTATAATTAAAACAAATTTAAAATCTTAGAATTGCACTCTTGTTTGGGAGATATCAACACTAAAGAACTTTTTGGAAGAAATCAGGATTATACAAAAATTATCCTAGCAACTAATATTGCAGAGTCATCTATTACTATCCCTAACTGCTTTGTAGTGTTTGACTTTTGTTTGACTAAAGAAATAAACTATAACCCATCAAGTGGAATTGAAAAGCTAGAGTTATAATGGGCTTCAAAGGCTTCCATTACACAAAGAGCTGGCAGAGTAAAATATAATTTTATTTTTAATGTAATTGAAACTAAATTTTTGAATTAATTAGACTGGCAGAAACTGCAATGGTGTTAACATTAGGCTTATTCCAAAGCAATTTTATTTAGCAGAAATAAAAGACTATTAAACACCAGAAATATTAAGATGCCCAATAGAAAAGGTTATTTTAAAAATAAAAATACTAGATGAAGGCGAAAGCGACTACCAAAAGATTCATCTAAGTAAATAAATTTAATTTGTTCTATTTTTAATATTAAAACTTATAATAATTTTTTTAACAAAAGGTGAAGATGACGATGTTGAACAGAATAATTTAATAGAAGAGATTATCAAAGAGAAATAAATGGATAAAACTAAAAAAAAGAGATTCAATTATAATAGTGATATAGATGATATAGATTATATGAAATAATTTGATACAAAACCTGTATTTGATGGATAAGAAACAGCTTTCCTTATAGCAGGGCCTATTACTAAAAATAAATCTAAAAAGTAGGAATTAGAGAACTCTCAAAAACTCAGATTGTTTGAAGATCCTGTGAGAGTCCTTTAAAGAGCCATAGAAGCACCTGATGATTTCAGTATTTGCCAGTCTATGGAGAATTTAATGTCAGTAGGAGCTTTAAAACTAAAAAAAGTACAATATAGTGATACCTAAAAGGAAAAAATTAAGGTCAAGGTGACTAAGCTTGGTAGATTTTATAATGATATGCCATGTGACTTAAAGCTAGCTAAATTCATATGCTTTGGGTATTTTTTCGACTGTCTTATTGAGTGCATCACAATAGCGAGCATTTACAGCCAGAGAAAATCATTTTTTAATCCCTTTTATAAAATTAGTAGTAATTTAAAATAAATTGATCAATTCACTGACTTGATATTCAGATATGATCAAGGCTAGGAATCTGACATGATATTAGAACTTAAAATATTTTAAGAATGGGATAGATAATTTTTTTAAACTTATCTCGAATCAATCAAATTAAGGAGAGAGTCTTAAATATCAAATAAACAAATAAGGCAAGAATCAGAATACAATGATATTCTTAATATGGATTAATAAATTCCTAAAATGTTAAGTGATGAATAACTTAAATTACCTTTATCTTAGCAACTAGAATTATTAAAAAATTAAGCTATCAATAATCCTTAAAACTAAGAAAGTGCTAATGCACCTACTCTTTCATTTTAATAATATTTACCTGACAGGAGCACGGAAGAAAAACCATTAAAAGGAATAATAGACAAGTATTCTATAGATGAATTTAAAAGAAAAAGAGCTTCCAGAGAAGAATTGCAATGGTGCGAAAAGCATTTTTGTGATCCAAAAGTAATACATATTTTAATATATTAAATATCTAAATTAAAATTATCTTTAAACAAAAAACAGGTTTTGAGAGAAATTTTAAGCACCAGAGAAGATCTCAAATAAAGAATTCCAAAAGAAGCTGGATGCATATATGAAATATTTGAATTTAAAGATTTGAATGATGACAGCCATTTGATGAAAATAAAGTTTTGCTTAGCTGGAGCCTTTAATAAATATACTTTAAAGTCAGACATATTTGATATAAAGGAAATGTAAAAAATCCGTTAGTACCTTTTAGTAGAGTAGATGGATCCTTTCAGTACTATTATCATAGAAAATACTATTTACGGATTTTAATCACTCTCTATTAATGATAAAGAAATTATCATCAAAAAAATAATAGATGGAGTTAACCACTTCATAACATCAAAAAAACTTTTTAAAGATCTAGATGATCCATAAAATAATCTAGAATCCTTAAATCATAACTTCGTCTCAAAGGTCAAACTAAAATATTCATCAGTCTACATAGAATTTAAAAAATTCTCTAAACTTCCTATTCTGCTCAAGCAAATTATGACTTTTAAAAAAAGGTATTTTATTAATAAAAATTTAATTTAAATTGTTTTTAAAATTGAAATCTGTTTTTTATTTTTTATTTTTGAATTTTCATTTAAATGTTATAAAAATAATTTGAATTGATAAAATTTAACTTTGAAAGCTTCTTTGTTTAATTCAAAAATTATTCTTTTATTTTGAAGCTTAAAATTTTTTTAAACAAAAAACAACTCTTTATTTAAAAAAGACAAACTTAATAATCCTTGTTTTTTTATATTAAATTAAAAATTTTTCATCAATTTAAAGTAAATAATTAAATTATTTTAAACAAAAAATTTTAATAATTTTTAGATACTTCAATTTCATTAAACTTTAAGACAAAGACACAAACATAAAAGAAATATCTGCTACAATTTTTTTAGACAAGAAAATAGACTTTGATTAAATCTTTATTAAGTAGTAAAATAACTTTAAATATGCTTATGAGGCAAAATTGAATATTTCAAATTAAAAACTTAACCGTCTTGTGTCTCTTGAGAGTGATTCTATAAATTTGGTTACACTAGGGGACTACAATAGACATAAATATTTAGTAGCTTCAGAGTTAATGTGTAGAGGTCATAGAGTAGTTGCTTAAGGAATTACTGTTATGCCTCCTAACTATCCTTTATTTTTGGCTTTTGCAGCCTTGATATTTGGGTCATAATGCTATGTTAAGTAAAAAGCTTTGATCTTTATGTTTTTAAATTTATTTAAATTAATATAAAAATGATATTAGCTGTGATAAAGATGGTAAAAAATATGAAGGAGTTAATGTTGATAATGTAGAAATAGAGATAGATCACTACATGCTTGATAATGATATTAATGAAATAAATGATATAAGAAGAGAACTTAGAGCATGTTTAGATGAAGATAGTTTTTTCAATGGTTAAGCTAATTTGTAATTAGATTTATGGAATAAAGTAAAAAGAAAATTACTTTCTAGGGTGATGATGAGGCATGTTGATTCTGAGAAATGGGAAGATGTTTACAGTAAAGAATATCTTAATGGGAGTTTTTCTGTAAACGTTGAAGAATAAAACAAACAAAAGGTGATGAAAATATTGAATAGCATTAGAACTACAAACAGCTCTGAAAATTAAAAAGTGGGTGAATAATAATAAGAAATGGATATAGAAAAAAACAGCAATACTGAAGTTGTATTACAAAATTAAAGAAAGAGAAATGTAAAATTATTATTTTAGAATCACAAAAGAAGAAACAACTAAGAAAAAATTACTCATGCTTCTGAGAAAGGATTTATGAATTAAATTTTACAAACTAAGAAGTAGGAGACAAACCTTGTAACTCTTTCTGAATAAGAAAATATCAATCTTTTATAGGAATATTTTGAAAATTACAATATTTGGAAGCAAATGAAAATGAGAGAGCTCAAAAAGTTTTTCCTTCTTCATACGATAGACGAGCCAATTATAACTTGCAAATCTTGCTATGTAATCTTTGATAAATTTTAGAAGAATAAAAATAACAATTTTTAATATTAATAAGCATCAATTATTATTTTAAGTACCTCTGTTCAAAGCAAATAAATTGTAAGCCTAACTTGAAAAATTTATGAAATTAAATTTTAATGGTTTTACTGATAATTTGTATTTGAAGGATATTAAAATTGAATAGCTCCTTCAAGAAGCTGAATTTAATCATGAATAGAATAAATATAAAGTAAATTTTTATTTATTCCTTGGACTTAGCTTACTTATAAAATTTAAAGACTTAGAAAGAAAAAGATTTGGAGCAAAATGCAGATTTCATCAAAGAATTGAAATACAATTTTAATTAACTAAATTCACAAAACTCAGATCAAATTTATGGTTTCAAATATTATGGTATAGTTATTAATTTTTAGTTTATCTTATTAAATTATTTATGAATTTAATTTAAAGCTTGCTAAAATGGTCATCTTATAGGATTTACTTAAGATGATAATTAGCTTTATAATCAAATGCATATTCCAGATTGCAATTAACTTCTAATTCTATATCCAGACCTTGAATATAAAGTGTTTAGTGGGTACGAAGATTTCCAAGAGGTTAAATTATCAGACGATTAGTAAACTGAAATATAAGAACATAAAGCCTAAATGCTTCTTGAGCTGAATTAAATAAGTTGTGTCATATGCGATTGTGTGATGAACGACAGTGAAAAGTAAGATGAGTAAATCAAATTTTAAGACCAAAATGTAACTGACTGGAGATCGAAGCTTGAAAAACATATGAAAACAGAAGCCCATAAATTAAACGAAGAAATCTTTTTAAAGTCAACAAGATCTCCAAATTACTTTTTCACAAATTGAGAAAAATTTAAAATCTCAAATAAAATGCTGTCAACTTTTATATTAATCAGAGATTAATTTAAAAAAAATATTATAAAAAAATAATAAAAAATTAATAATTTCTATAACATTTACCTCATTAAAGGTTTTATTAAAAAATCTAGAATACCAGTTTAAATTTGAACATATTTTAAGGTTGTTTAAAAAAAGAGCAAATTTTAAAAATTAATTAATTATTTATTTATTTGAAAAATAAATCTTTGTTTTTTGTTAATTTGATATTTAAATTAGCACAAGGTCATTTTGCAAAATTAAAATTTAGATATCTTTTATTATTTTTATATATTTAATTGATTTTATTAATTTCATTATTTATTTAGTAATATTTTTAATTCTACTCTAAATTTTAATTAGATACCTTTTTTGAAAAAAAAAAACAAAAATCAAGTAGAAAATTAATCTTAAACATTAAATTTTATAAATATGAGTTAATGATGAAAAAATATGAATGTTATGATATTAAAGTTGAATTTTTGCTTAAATAACTTTAAAATATTAATAAAAAAATGTTTTTTATGAACAATTTTGCTTAAAATTCTTAAATATATTTAGGAGAAATTAAATGAAAAACTAATTTTTTTATTTAAAAATTTAAAAAGAAATTATTTGAAGAGCTTCAATATAAAAATGTTTATAAACATTCTTTGTATTAGGAATTATTTTTAAAATTATAGATAAAAATCAATTAATAAGAACTCAAATTGATGTTAATTTATTTCTAATTGTCACTTTTTATATTGAAAAAATTTAAATTTATTTTTCAGCTTTCTATTTCTTAATGATGTCTTCAATTAAATATTTCTGATTTATACTGATCAATAAATAGCTTTCTATTTTAGCTTTTTAATGTTATTTTATGAAATCTAAGTCCAGAAATTATAATAGACATTCTAAATAAATTTATACATCCAATAATTTATTTTTCTCCACATTATAAGAGTCAAATTAATCCTCAAATAATTTTTCTACTCTTCAAATTAGATTATAAAATATCAATATTTCTGATAATTGAACAATTTTTTCCTGATTAATTTATAATTCATTTAAAATGAAAATGTATAATCTTAATAGTCAAGGAAGTAGTTGCCAATTTTTTAATTACCTTTTCGTTTTTGCAATTTAAAACCAATACTTTTAAATATATTTTTATTTTAGAAATAAAATTGTTTTGTTTGACTTTTATATTCTTGAGTGCCAACTGTAATAGATAAATGTTTGTTTAATTCTGAACAAAGTAATTAAGTTAATTTAATCAAATTGCTTTGCGCTGCTATTATATATATTTAAATTTAATAGAAAAGAAACATGATATAGAAAATTTACAGTCAGAATTTATGGATTTAAGGCTAAATAAAAGTAGAAAAATGCTGATAATTGAAAAATGACTCTACTTTAAATCTGTAAAATTTAAGTTGATTTTATTTATAATTATTTAATTAAACTAAAAAGCTTAAATAACTCATTAAATATTTATTTACAAATACATTTAAAATGACTGAAATTAATGACATAGATCACTTTATTAAAAAACTTATGAAGTCTGAGCTCTTAAGTGAAAGCCAAATAAAATTTCTTTGTCTAAAAGTAAATAAAATTGGTTTGTTTTAATTGATTTAAAAAGTTAATAATTTATTTTATTAATATCTTAGGCAAGAGAAATATTTGAAAAGGAACCAAACGTAAAACATGTTTAAGCTCCTGTCACAGTCTGTGGAGATATTCATGGATAATTTAGTGATCTATTAGAAATATTTAAATCTGGAGGAGAAATTCCAAATACTAATTACCTTTTCACAGGAGATTATGTAGATAGAGGTATATATTTTTTTAAATAGAAATTTATAGTAATAATTACATTGAATATTAGGATATTGTTCAGTTGAAGTTATATCGTTGCTACTAACTTTGAAAATTAAATATCCTGAAAGAATAACATTGACAAGAGGAAATCATGAAACCAGATAAGTAACTTAAGTCTATGGATTTTATGACGAATGTATTAGAAAATATGGAAATTAAAATGTTTGGAATTATTTTGTTAACATTTTTGATTATCTTCCTCTTTCTGCAGTTATCGAAAATAAAGTAAATTTTTTATTCTGTCAAATACTTTTTTAGATTTACCATATATGAATGAAATTAATTTCTAATTTAAAAAGATTTTTTGTGTTCATGGTGGACTTTCTCCTTCAATTGAGTCAATTGATGAAATAAACTTGCTCCATAGATTATAAGAGATTCCAGAAGCAGGTCCTCTTTGTGATATTCTCTGGTCAGATCCTGACAGTTTTAATGGTAATTTATATATTTAAATATAGAAATAAATTCTTCATAAAATTTTAAACCTTAATTGTTATTCAATGACCATATTTAAATTCAATAGGTTATAGACCTTCTAATAGAGGAGCAGGGTATTTTTTTGGTGAAGAATAATCAAAAATCTTTAATCACAGAAATGGATTAACTGAAATTGTTCGTGGACACTAATTAGTGAACGAGGTAAATATTTTTTAATTTAACATTATACTCATTTTATTTTTATTCAAAAGGGATATGAAATCGCTCATGACAAAAACGTAAAAACAATTTTTTCTGCTCCAAATTACTGTTACAGGTGTGGTAATTCAGCTGCTATACTCTAAATAGATGAGCATATGAAATAAGAAATGTAAATTTGATTATTTAATATTACCTTTAATTAAAAATTTTTTGTTTAATCCAGAATTTAGTTTGGACCATCACCTAACCAGGAAGGCAAATAAGTATCTCTTTCACCATAAAGAGTTCCAGATTACTTTTTATGAATTAATGAATGAATAAATCAATAAATCAAGGAATGATTTAACAATTTTTACTTACTAATTAATAACAAACTTTATAAAATAAACATCTCTAAATAATAATATAAAATAATTTAGTAGGTGAAATTAATAAAAATATTAATATTATATAAAATTATATTAAACTTTGTATCAAATTTATATAAAATAACAAATTTTCTTAATATTTTGTTTAAAATCTCATTTAGAAAAATAAAGAAATTAGTTAAATTAAACATAAATATATGGTAATATTAACTTGTATGAATTATCATGATTTATAATAAAATAACATTGTAAATTAATAGAAATAAGAATTTATAAGTATGAAGAATAAAAATAAATTGATAATAAAAAATCGAATATATAAATAACATTTCTATAGAACCTTTATTTTATTTTAGATAGCGAGATTTCAATATTTTTATTGAAATTTTAGTTTAATATTTTATTTCATAAAAAAATTAATATTTAAAATTAACTAATTATTATTTATAAAATTTTATGAATGATTTAAAATATTTTAGTATTCAATTTATATTTAAGGAAACCAATTAAGCCCAGACAGAAAATACTTCATTTAAAAACAAAAAAGCAAAATTTAGAATGTCTTGTTTCACTTACTTAAAATATGAAAACTGAAAATGGAAAACAAACAAATAAACAAATAGATTTAATGAAATAATTCAAACTAAATAATAATTAAATCAATCAATTCCAGCTTAGCAAACAATATTGAAATAATGTGCAGGTAATAACTTGATGAAATAAAATATATTGATGTGGAATGAGATCTTTATTTGATTTTTAGAAAGCAATAAAGGCTTAGAGCAAATAAATAAAAAAATTTTTAAATAATAAATAGCTAGTGAAAAGAAGAATAAATCAAAGTTTAAAGGAAAAATAATTAAACAAAAAAAAGAAGAAAAGCAATAAAAATAACAGATATCCATATGTCAAGTCAAGTTTCAATCTCCTAACTAGACAAGCAAATAGCTTAGTTGTATCAATGCAAGCACCTTTCTGAAGCAGAAATTAAAATTCTCTGTGAAAAAGTTAATACCTTAAAACTATTTCATCTTATTTTTAAAGAGCGCGAGTTTTGTTTGGTTTTTGACCAAAAAATAGCTTGATTTTATTAAAGCAAAAGACTCATTTTATGAACACCATAATACAGCTAATATTTATACTATCATTAACATCAAAAATATAGGCAAAGGAAATTTTAGGTTAAGAATCTAATGTGCAACCCGTTAGAGCTCCAGTTACCATTTGCGGTGATATCCACGGATAATTTAATGATCTTTTAGAACTCTTTAAGATCGGTGGCAAGCCTCCTGAGACCAACTACTTGTTCACTGGTGATTATGTTGATAGAGGTATATAACTTAAATATATTTTTCTTACTGTGCTTTTTTTTCCTTTTAGTTTTTAATTTTTTCCTAAGTTGGTTTGGCAAAAAGATCATTCAATGATAGAGTAGATATGTAATAAAAAGGTGAAAAATAGGCAAAACATATTAAAAATGCAATAAATAAAAAGAGAGTATGTTAAATACGATGAAATGATTTAACAAATTTAGTGCTGAATAAAATTTTTTAAGACTTCTTTCAGCCATTACCATAGGAATTATAAAAATATTTAGAGATGTGTGTGAGATGAAAAATAAACAAATTTGTATTAATTAAAAAGGTTATAGCTCAGTCGAAAGTGTTAGCTTATTATTCGCATTGAAAGTTAGATATCCTGATAGAATAACTCTTACCAGAGGTAACCACGAAAGTAGAACAACCACTTAGGTTTATGGTTTTTATGATGAATCAGTACGTAAATATGGTAATGCAAATGTATGGAAATATTTCACTGAAGTCTTTGATTATCTTCCATTGACTGCTTTAGTAGAAGGAAAAGTAAGAAAATTTCTATTTATTTCAGCTACTTGATCATTGTTTCATATTAAACGAGCTTATTCGTCTTAGAAAAAAAAAGTAGAAAGCGATAAATTAATAAATAAACCTATCAAAAGGACTAGACAAGTCAAGACTATTTTAATTAATTTCAATAAAATTCAAAAATAAATATAAAATTTTGTTAACAATTATTGTAGCAGATTAAAAGATGTTTAAAAATAAAATAATAAATTAATGAATAAGTGAATAAAGTGATAAGTAGAAATCAAATCTATTCAATAAATATTTTATTTGACTTTAATTCTTATTCGTTTTATCTCAAATTAGATTTTCTCATTGCATGGTGGTTTATCTCCTTCCCTTGACACCCTCGATAATATTAGATAATTAGATAGAGTTTAGGAAATTCCTTAAGAAGGTCCTATGTGCGATCTTCTTTGGTCAGATCCTGATAATATCAGCGGTATAATTTCAATAATTGAATTCAAATTTAATCATTTGTTTTATTACAAAAGGATGGAGACATTCTCCAAGAGGTGCTGGTTTCATTTTCGGCCAAGAAATCTCTGAACAATTTAACCACACAAATGACTTGACTAAAATTGCTCGTGCACATCAATTGGCTATGGATGTAATTAAATAGCAAACAATAACAGAAATTAATTAAAAATAATATAAATATAGGGTTATTTAGAAACTCACGATAAGAACGTTGTTACAATTTTCTCTGCTCCTAATTATTGCTACAGATGTGGTAACTTAGCAGCCATAATGGAAGTAGATGAACATATGAGAACTACATTGTAAGATCTATTTATTTATTTTAATTAATTGTACCTTTTTGTAACCTTTTATCTAAAATATTCTTAAAACTAATGAATAATAGATTATAATTTGATTAAGCTCCCTAATAAGAAATTGATACAATTGAGAAAAAGAGAGTTCCCGATTACTTCTTATGATTAAACTAATTATAATTATTACAAGAACCTTCACAAATTAATAATAAACAAAAATCTTTACAAAATTTAAATATATTATAAAACATAAATAAAGGCAAATTTATATACTTATATTGTCAAACATATATGTATATACGTACATATTTACTTACGTTTTTTTTCAAAGCTAGGTTTACAGATATAAATATCATACAAATCAATGCATATTTTATTTAAATTGCACATAACTAATGAAACCAAATAAAATAATTTACTAATAAATACTATTTTCAAATATCAGCCATATATATTTGATGCAATAAACAAACTTATATATAAAATTAAAAATCATAGATTTATTTAAAATTATTATCATAATCTGATTAACTAATTATAATTTTTTTGTTTAAAAATTAAACTATCTAATATTTTTTAATAAGAAATATGCTCAAATAATAACTTTGATAATATTGTTATAAATCTAATATTTTAATTATTATTGTTAACTCATTTACTAAGGTTGAATACTAAATAAATATTATCTAAATTTTCAAAAAAATATTTAATTGTAAATGATAACAAAATAACTAAAAAATCAACAACAACATATATCTATTTTTAAATAATTAGTTTTTAAACATACAAATTTATCTTTTAATCTTAATAAATAAAATCTAATTTTTTAATTTTAAAAAAAGTTTTATTCATTAAAAAATAAAAATTAACACTAATGTTTAAAATAAATATGTGCTTTCTAATTTAAATTTAAAGCTTTTGAATTGTATTTTGCTTCAAAAAAAAATTCAATTCAATTTTATTTTACAAAATAAAACAAATTAATATTAAAGTTAAGAGAATCATTTCATAAAAATAAATAAATTATTATGATAAATTAGCTAAATATTAATTTTTTCAAAAAGTACATCATATATTTGAATTAATATTGAATGATTATGTAGATCAATTTAGTTCATTAAATGTAATGATTCTTTTAATTATAATTTAAATTTAAATCTCCTTACAGTCATTTTTGAGAGAATCAGCTATTTTACTATTTTACGTATTATGAAAAACTAATACACATTGATTATTTGTGAAAATAAATAAATCTTTACTGAAATGAATCATTGTAAAAGATTATTCAATGAAAATTAAAATTTATTATTTTTAGTTTTTGCTTTTTTCTTATAAAATCTGTTGATAATTAACCAAAAACAATTAATATTTTCACAAATTAGCTACAGAATTTGGTTTACAAAAACTAAAACAATAATTTATTGCAAAAGCAAATAAATAAAACCTGATTTTTTTCTAAAAAGCATCTCACTTTCATTGAACCATTAAGCTAAAAGATAAGAATAGATTATATTTTACTTTAAAAATTAAGGAACTTAAGAAAATGTTTAAAGCTCAGAACTAATTTGTAAAACTATCAAATGGAGATACCTTAGCTTATTCTGTTATTAATCCTGATAATATTCAAACAATTATTTTGATTCATGGAAACATGTCTGAAAAAAACAGTTGGAATCGCTTAGTTATTGAACTCAGTAAGCTTCCTTATAGGATTATTGCTCTAGACCAAAGAGGCTATGGAGAGTCTTCGTACATAAATAAAATTGAAAAGATAGAGGACCTAAGTTCTGACTTAAAAGAATTCTGCCAAAGTCTTCAATTATAAGATTTAATTATTTGCGGATGGAGTTTAGGAGGAATAGTCACTCTCTAGTTTATAGCAGAAAATCCATAGATTGCAAAACGTGCTGTCCTCATAGCAAGTGGTCATGTGGAAGGTTTTCCCCTATAAATTAGAGATGCTTCATTAAATAATAATAACAATGATAATCCAGATAATACATAAACAAGAAGAGTTAAATCTATAGAAGAGGTTAATGCTCATCCTAAAATATAATATTTTAAGTAAATAATTTAATAATAAGATAAAATTTCTTTTAAAAATATATGTAAATCAGTTCTTTTTAATGGATTATATGTTCCAAGTTTAGAATGTGAGGAGCTTAATTAATTTGCTGAAGGCTCTTTGAAATAATAAAATTATGCTGAAATTGCATTTGCTTTATCAAATTTTAATATAACTAAAACCAATCTTTTAGATAGAATATAATGTCCTGTATTGATATATCATGGTGCTAAGGATATTGTTATTCCTAAACACCTTGCTCTAAGTAATGCTGAATATATAGGTAAAGATAAATGTAAAGTTATAATAAAAGAAGAATTTGGTCACTGTCCACCTTATGACTCTCCAAATGATTTGGCTTATGAAATAAATTAGTTTTCCTAAGAGAATTTAGTTATATGAAATTAAATTGATATTGCTCACCAAATATTTAAATTTCGTTTCTCTGTTTATCTATACACAATATCTAATTTCGAAGTTATCGAATTCAAAATAATATATTCTATTCATAATTTTTAAAGCAAATCAAAAACTATCCTATATAAGTCAATTTATATTTTTTCAAAATTTAAAAATAATTTCAATTAAGTATTTCAGTAAATATTAAATTCTGTTCTGGCTTTAGAATTTAAAAAAAATTTTTGAAGTATGAAGACAAAAAATTACATTATTTATCCCATTCAATTTAAAAATATTTATTTAAATATTTTTTTTTTTTGAGTAATAGTAACTCCATTCTCAAATTTGAATATTGAATACTAATTGGTAAATTAACTAAATAAAATAATCAGTTTGAAAAATATTTTTTTTTAGATTTTATCTTTTTTCAACTTATACTCAAAAGACCTTAAAATAAATCATTTATTATATTCATTAATTTTATGAGCATTTAAGATATTTACTTATCAGATTCTTTAAGTATGATGTTACAATTTTATATTAACTAAGAATTACATTCTAAAAATAATAAATAACTTTTTTGAAATAAATATTTTAAGAGTTTTTTGTTTATTTTTACAAATGCTTATTAATGAATTTGATAAAGAAACAAAGATTAAAAGGAGAGCTACCAATAAGGAGATTGCATTTTTATGATTAATAAAGATTCTTAACTTCTTTTTAAAATAAAAAATTTAATCCTAAAGCTATTTCATAAATTTAAGCATTTATTTTTACAGAGTTCCATAAATGAGTTTTTGCTTTTTTTACTGTATTAGTTTATTATAGTAGGCAAATTTGAATGAAAAATAATGGCACTCATATTAATTATAAAAGCTATTTATTTAACTTTTAAAAAATTTATATTAAGATACTACTTTGTTAATAACAAAATCTCCTTTTTTTAGTTTTATCACAATAAAAAAGCAGTTTTACTTGAAGAAAACAAAACGTCACATAGAAGCAAATAGAATAATAAATTTGATTTTTCATTTCTCATAAATACATTTGAAATTAAAATTCTGATTTTAGTTTTGGTGAGAAGTTACATATTTTATAGTTATTATTGTTTATTAATTCAAGAAGCATAAGAAAGTATCTTTATTAAGAGCATTCAAAAAGTAAAAAATATAATCCGATTTAGAAAATAAATTTTATTATTATTGTAAGCCCTCATTGGTTTATCCACTCAGAAATAATATCTAAAAATGAATTATATAAATTTGAACAAAAAAACCCATAATCTATGTATTAAAAATTAATGTTATATGTAGTTTATGATAATTCAAAGTATATGCTACTGGTGCAAAGCAATTATTTTATAATATTGAAAAGTTAGTTAGTTGCAAAGTAATAAACAAAATTAAAAGATTACTATACATTCTTATTGATTCTCTCAAAAATTTAATCTTATAAATATTATATATATTGATAATTTACAGGCAAAAAATAAATAAAAGATTATTTTATTTTAGTTTAAGATAGAAATATTATAAACATATTCATATTTTAATTGTTTTTTTTTTGAGATAGGGATTTATTTTATTTACGTTAGTCTAATTTACTGTTTTTTAATAAAAGTATTAGTTAGATAAGTAGCTTTAATTCCTAATGGTTAGAGAAGCTTTATTAAGAAAATAGACTTTAAAATATGCTCAATAATCAATTGGTATTGATTTATATTCAATTAATTTAGTAGTATATTATACATGATAAAACTGAATTAAATAGTAAGGTAAAATGAATATTTTAAGCATATCAAATAAAAAAGCAAACTACTTTAATAAGAAAAATAATTAGAATTATTAGTATCCAATCATATAAAAAATAAGAACTTACTTAGTCTTATATCAAATGGAAGAGACATATTCAGATATCTATTAAAAATTAAGTTTTAGTAGGATGAATACTTTAATGATATAAATATAAAAAAAAAATAATTTTTAATCTTGGTTATATAAATGATTTTGATATATTTACTTTAATTGTTTGCCATTTTTTGATATTCAAAACTTAATACTGAGTTTTTGAAATGGCCATAAAGCTAATTCCAGTTTATTATATTTAATACTAAGTAAAAAATATATATATTAAAATGTAAGATTTTATTTGACTTGAAATTGGTTATTTTAAATTTATTTTTTTGAAGTTAAGTATGGAGTTTTAGATAAATGCCTTACAAAGATAACAAATATGTAAATTGGGCCTCTTGCATTGATTAGAGTAGGGAAAAAATTTAATATTGTTTTGATGATCTTTAGAATTAGCTATTAAATGGCTAAGGATTCTTTTTTCTTTTTGATAAATTTCATTTAACTGCAATATTTCTTATTGCTTTCTCCCACTTTAGAACCACTTAAATGTTGTTTAAATTCATGTTAAAGATATTCGAAATAAATACAAGATTTAATGATATCAAAAAAAACCATAAAACTTAAAAAAATGTAAATGTATTGATTTCATCTAATAAATTAAAAAATTCAAAGGTTTTAGACAAACTGCCTGTAAGATTAATTTGCATTTCTTAAATGTCTTAGTTATTAATAAATATTTCTTTCAGTGGTATTAATTTTTTTTGAGTTTTAAATACCTTTAATGCTTTTTAATTTGTTTTTGTATGAATATAATAATACTACAAATAAATAAATATAAATAATTATTGTTCATGAACGAAATTAAATAGGTTATAAGGGGGGAATCATTAAGAACAATATTATTTAGCAAAAAAATAGATAATATGGTCAAAATAATTCAATTTAATGGCTAATTATTTCTATAATTTTTATTGTAGGCCATTAATTTTAAATAGAGCGGATTTTACTGGGTGTTATTTAAATAAATTTTCTTATGAAATCTTATTGGTGGTAAAATTTTGAATGTATTTGAAAGAGTACTGATGATAAAATTCAAGAATAAACATATAAATTTAATGTAATAAATCTTAATTAATATTTTATATTTTTAGTGTGATATGAGAAATTTAAAATTGCAAGAGGAATTAATTCGTCAAAATTTAGTAAAGAAATTTTAATTAATTTTTGTAAGGAGTGGGTCAATTGATTTCTTTCTGTCGTCTGTAACATTAATACTCTAGATAATAACACTTATACCAAAACATAAATAGAAAGTTAATTTAAAGTAAAGAATTGATTTTAATCCTGTTTAAAGCTCTAATAATGCAGATGTTCGCTTATAATGAATATTTAATCAAAAAAAAAAAAGACTTACAAAAAGGTGCTTACAAAAAAACAATTAATCAGAAGCTAAATATTAAATTACTGAATAATTCATTTGGCTAGCAATTTTATAAAATATTTAATCTTATTCTCATTCTCGCTAGGGCAGTAACTTTGAGATATTGAAAATATTTGAGCTATTCTGTATAAAAGATAAAACAAGAGTAAACTAAATCAAAAGAAAGTCTTCAATTAACCTACAGTCGAAGCCTTAAGAATCTAACAAAGTTAATAAAGCATTTACAAAAATTTTAATAACTAAATCAATTAAACTCATTTAGCAAATACTAATAAAATAAATAACAAATATTTAAAAACTAATTAATTGTTTAATAAGAAAGCCAGTAAATTAAATTAAAAATGGAAATTAAATCGATATACCCAAACAGTCTTATATTTGACGACCCTGACAATGCTAATTTGTTATCTGAATCTGACTTATACAAAGATTAATTCACCTAACAAGATGCTTAGCCCAGCTAGAATTCTGATCATCTTGAGCATATTTCGCTGCAGAATATTTATTAAAGTGGAGATAACTTCTCGCTTCAAGACTTCAAAAAGTAGAAGAAAGGAAAAACATTGCATTTACTTAAGAATTTCACTGAAGAAATGAAACAGCGCTGGAATATGGATGAAGTGGAGTCCAGGATTCACAATTTCCTTGATGAAAATTAAGTATATATAACTGATCCGATGCAGAAATAAATGGATTATTATCAAAGAATTAAAAGCCAAGTAATATCATCTGTCATTCTATCAAATTAATAGTGTTCAAGCGATGAAGAGTGTCCTCGCTAATAGAAAAAAGATATAGAAGAAGAAACATAAGTAGTTTAATTAACAGATTTCAATAAATAAAATAATTACGAAGAACAAGTGGATGTAGAAGAAGCAGATGATGACGATGAGGATAATATATCTTCGTTTGAAGAAAACGAAGAAGAAAGAGAAAATCCATAAGACACTATCAATTATAAAGTAAAGTATTAGGGCACAATTAGTTACTTAGACAGTGTTTCAACTACTAACTCTTTGAATAGCTAGTTGTCTCTCCAACGCAGTTCTATCCTCTTAAAGAGAAGATAAAATCCTTGTTCAGCTATTAGCGTATGCTAGTAAGCTCCACATTCACTAAGCCAGTAAAATTGCTATGAATATTTCTACTATAATTGAATACTATTGCAAATATCCCCAAAAATATTAAAACAATACAGACAAATATTTTAATAAAGTCTAAATTATAAAAAAAATGATCAGCAGCTTCTACTCAAAACATTTTTTATTCTAAAAATGTTTGATATTCCAGCTGCTTCCCTAATGTCAAAACTTCCTTGATTTAAATGATCATTTTCTCAAATTAATAAATTTTTAAATAACTTCTAGGATTGATGATGAATACTGACTGGCTAACTGACTGACTGGATAAATCAATGAAAAAGTCAATCACTGAATAATTGAAAAATCTTAAATGCATAAATACAAAATAAAATTTCTCTATTTCAAAAAAATCAATCTATACTAATAAATTCAAAATCTCACATCTATTAACAAAAATACTCTATAAAACGACCGAATTAAGTCTCCTTACATTTACAAAACTGATAAGAATGATGTTCAACTTAACACTTAAAAGACGATATAAATTTTAAACAGAATTGATAAATCAATCGCTCTATTAATTAAATCAATCAGTTAGTTTATTGGAAACGTATTTATCAAAAGAAGAAATAAAAAAATTAAAATAAATCTATTAGCATAATCATAATAAAAAATACCAGATAGTTTCTAATTGAATACTGTTTATCTCAGACTCAACCAAAAAAACCATTCAGATATTCAAAAGAAATTAGTAATTTAAATGAACATGAATGTCACTATCCAATAAAAAAAACTAATAAATTGCTAATATATTCATTTATAATTAACCAAATTACGTTTTAAACAAATTCAGCTAAATAAATATGAGTCTAATTAACTCTGCGTACGAAATTATTCTATAAAACAAATCCTTGAGCATGATTTAAGCTATTTATTTTAGGAGACAGACAAAATTTTTGTTAAAACTTTTTCACTTTGAGTTATAAACAATAACGTTTGAATATAAAATAGATTACTACTTCAAATTATAATAGATAATAATAATAATAAATGTATCAATGAAATTAGACAATTAACCACTTTAAAATATACTAAAACACTAATTTACTCCTTCATAATTTTCTCTCTTACATTTACATGCATATTTATTTACCTAAAATAAAAAACTGAATTATTTAACAATATATATAACTAAAATAATTATACTTATTTATTGTGTAAATTCCATAAAAATCCATATTTAATTTGTTTATAAATTTGAAAAGCAAAGAAATATTATAATAAATCTTTTTAAATATCTTCCTGTAAATTGATGATTAAATAAGAGCATAATTTTTATTTTTTGAAATTGATTTGATGTTGTTTTTTTTAAGTTTTTGTTGATCTACATATTGAAATTTATTATATCTTTAGAAACATAATCTCATTTTTTAAGCAAATAAACTTTTATTCTTTCCAAGATGCAATATTGCTAGACTGAAATACTTTGAACTTACCTACATTCTAGCAACCATTTTTTAAAAAATTACTATGATTTTTTTATTCAAAACAAGCTAAAAGATTGAGCAAACTTAAAAAATGTTGTGCTTAATCAGTATTTTGTTTGATTTAACGCAGTTCTATTAAAGTTTTATTGCTATTGATAATAATGAAAGAATTTTTTGTAGAATGTAAATAACAAACACACATTTTTAACTTGAGAATAAAAATACACTCTGGAAATATATTACTGTTACTGTATTTAAATGATATTTATTAAATATATTATTTTTCAGTTATTTCAATGAAGCTTTTTTTTTTCTCTAATTAATACTGAATCCAAAATCAAAAATTAATTATTAAATTAAGCAAAATAGACTATTACAAATTTTTTCTTAACTGGATGGGCTATATGTAATTGAAATCATAAAGCGAAATTGTAGCCAATTTTATCAAATTAGTTAAATTACATATGCTTAAGATATCAAATGTTACAAAGTTTTATTTAATTTGACCACCTCAATCAAGACTATAATCTAAAATTTCTTGAAATATCTTTTATTCGACCTTACCAGATGTCTATATTTCTTATTTATTTTTCGTTATTTCAATTTTAAAAAAACTGATTAAGTTTTCATTCAAATTCATAAGATTTTATTTATGTTGTATTTTATGATAAATTTAAAAAAGTAATATATCTGTAATTTATTTTTGGGAGTGAAATATTTTTTAAATTTCAAATTGCAAATATTATTAAATAGCTTTGGAAAATATTAAATGAAATTTATACACAAGTGCAATTGATAAATTTTACAAATATTTATTAATATTAATTTTTTAGAGTTTCATAAGAAATGTTTAAAAATTGATTATTCAATTAAAATTAACATTATGTACTTATTTGTTTATTTAACTATAATAAATATAATTTATAATATTTGTCTATTTTTAGATTGAGTTGATTCAATCAACAGAAACCGTGGATATAAAAAATTTATATCAAATATTATAGAAATCTTCAATAAAAATCGTTGATATCACAATTATCCTCAGCTTATTCTTCTTCTTCACCACCTTGAAGTTACTATTGCTAATCTTCTTCGTTTGAACTATCTTTTATGTCCTAATTATTAATTAGTTAATTTTTGTTATATGTATAAAATTTTAATTTACATTATTATTTGAACTGCTTGCTTAGTTTCCTTACTCGTTCAATTTAATTTTTTTTTGCACTGCAACTTCATACATCGAAATGTCTTACTTATCTTGCTCATCTTTAGGAATAGTTATTTCGTAGGTGCTTTGAGTTAACTTAAAAGTTTTTTTTATTATTTCTTTATTGCTGATCCAATCCATTCCGACATCAAATTTTTCCAAATAAGTTCTAAAAATTTATTAAAGAAGTAACATAATTTTCTAATCAAAAAAGAATTTTAGTGGATCATTCTAAATAAATCCACTTAGATTTTAATTTTAATGAAGAAAAATAGAGATTGAGTTAAATAAACGAAAATTAATCAATTATTAGCCTAATTTTAAAATAATTACGAATATTTTTGTTCATTTTTCAAAAGCTGGTAAAACGATTATATTTGCTGTTTACAGTCTTTCTCTAATTCCTAGTTTTTTTCTTCTGAATTATCATTTATTCCTATATAAAGCACTTAAATTTTTTTGAATGAAACCTGAGTTTTTGCAAAAAACTAAGGCCAAGGGCAAAATTCCACACCTTAAGGACGAGATTCAGATAATCTTTATATCAGATTTAATATTTTCACTTTAGAAGCATTCATGAAATCCTCAAATTCCTTGTCTGTTACCTGTGTTTTAATTTTCTCAGGGTATTATAAGCTATATTCTATAAAGACTGAGTAGTTATTAACAAAATCATAATTTACTAACAAGTCTTTATAATGTTTATATTAATATTTTATTTCTTTCTATATTAACTCATTTGCTTCACTATTTTAGTATTATTAAAAAATATCATTTAAATATTTGATATCAGTAAATTATTATCTTTCACTTGTATATTTTTTAAATATTTCATATATAAATATTTATGATTCAATTTCAAGAGTATTTTTTCCATAAAAAAATATATGATTAGAAAAATTACTCATAAATAAATGAGGGAAACTAAGTTATAAACTCTTTTTTTTAATATTTTTTAATTTAAAAAATTTAAAATGCTTGATGTATTTAGCATAAAAAATATTTATAAATACCCTAGCATTTATTTTATAAATTTATTTACTTTGGAGAAAAACTTCGTTTTATTATTGAAGGAAAATTTGTATTTTTATTGGATAATAAAAAGTAAGTTAAAATTTAAAAATTTTACTGTAATCTCTATTTAATGATGTAAAGAGTTATTTCTTTGACCCTTTCTGTAGAATTGTACTCTGGGTAGCAGGCTGTCATTACATTCATGTAAAGAGTAATAGCTCTTTCTGAGATATTTTAGTAAGTTAAAATAATAATATAGTATTAGTCGATTAAAATAATTTTAAGAATATAAATAAGAAAAAACTGCAATTTGATTGATTGATTGATGAAATCATAAGAAGTAAAAAGGAAATTAAATAAATTTCATGTTCTTGAACATATAAACAAAGATACGGAATATATTAAGAAAATTATATTAAAATAGTAATATAAGATGAATATAGTGCGTTACATTTAGGCGTTCTCTAGTTATAGTAATCATTTAGTAACACATGAATATTAGTAAAGTCCCAGTTAGAATAGTAATAAAAAAATTCATCGAGCAGTTAGTTAGCCTCATAATTAGGAAACATTTGGCATATTTTAGCTACAAGGATAGCCCAACTAATACCACCTAAGAAACCTATAGAATTTTCATATATTCCTTTTGACTATGCCCATAATTTGATGAACCTACAAGTAATCTAAAAATTCTATAAATTTGGAACACTCCTCACAATAGCTTAGTTGCATCTTCTACCACTTAAAGATAGAATATCTCTTTCTTCCATATTTATAAGGAGATCATCGCTTACATATTCTTCAATAGTAGGAGGTAACTAAGGAAGTTATAATTAAGCAAAGGATATATCGATATCTTGTTCTTTATATTAAAAAGTGATAATAGGCACTTTTGCTGTGCGAATATTAGACAATTATTTAACATTCTCATTATTCAGCAAAATTTAGCATAATCCTTCTTCGAAATGAGGATTTCTTTTAATAAAATTAGGGCATGTGCAAACCATATCAATATCTCCTTTTTTAGAGCTAACACCTAAAATAGAAGATCCAAAAGTTAATAGCTTAGCAGTGTACTTTAAAAATATTTAAAAATATTTAAAAGGGTTTCTAATCAACTAAAAATTAAAATAAATTTAGCTGAAAAAATGAGCTTTAGTTATTTTTTGAATTTAACTTAAAGCTTTTATCAAGATTTTCAATAAAATTGCTCATTTTTTTTAAATTCTCATTTTAACTTTGACAAATAATTAGAAATTTATATTTTGGATTATAAAATAAAAATATGCTTTTTGCATTACTTGCTTGCTTTCTTCAGCTGAAACACCCAATATCTACTACGCTAACTCAGTGCTCCATTTAGTTACTATTTCTTAGAGTTCGTTGACAAATCTTTGCTTGGAGAGTTCAGTTTCTTCGTTTCCGAAATATGGTTTCATCATATAATCAATTTCTTAAGATCTTTCCCTATCCTTTTTCCACCCCTTTTAGCTGCTCATAACAGCATGGGGAGTTTTCATAATATTAATTTCTTGTTCAGTGAAAATCACACGATTATATTTTGATTCAAAATCTTTTTTTGAAGAATTTTATAAACTCATAACCTTAAATAAATCCCTATTTTATATTTGTAATCTACTAGAAAATAAAAGAAATTAGAAATTAAAGAATTTTTTAGATTTGATTTTGATTAATTAGGATGAGCGGTTAAGTAGAATGAATAGATAGAATGTTTCCTTTTATGTGTTATTTTCTCTTTTGCATTAGTTAAAATATTTAAAAAAAATTAAAAGAAGCTAAATTCAAATCATAAAAATAAAAAGTTCTAAGATGTCTAAAAATAAATTATTTTTTTTAGTTATTTGAAAATATTATTTGAATAACTGTGAATGCTCGAATAAACTTATAGGTAATTAATTTATCTTTGATAAACTGATGTAAAATTTTGTTTAACTAGCCATAATTTTATAAAATTTAATGAGTTTTATAAACCTTGAACGAAGTAAACGGCTTTAAATTTTGTGATTTTTATGATAAGCTTGAAACAAGATTTCAATTTTTTAATTGTTTAAAAAATTATGAATGAACATAAAAGCTGTTATTTGTTAATATTTTTTTTTAAATTAAAATAAATTTCCATTTTTTATATCTTAATTCTTAAATTCAAATATTTTAACTGTTTAAATAACAATTTTATAATTTAAATAATATTTTTCCATTTTAAATTTAATTAGTTACTCTTCTAAATTTGATGCAAGCTATTTGTATTTTGAATTAAAAAATTAGGATTTATTTTTAATCTATAATAATTCTTTTAAATGTAATAATAAATTTTTAAACTATTTCTGTAATTATATATAATAGGTGTAACTAAATTTTTTACAATTTTAATGAAATTTATGAAAACTATTTACTGAAACATACACACAATATTTATTTGATAAGCTAAAAATTCAATAAAATTTATTCCATCAAATATTTAATTAGGCAAAATGAAAGTGTTTGAATAATAATTTATCATTAATTTAGCAATAATTTAGAGGTCAAAGTACAAATATTTTTTCTTCCGAATCCATGATAATTACTTTTGAGCTTATTCATACCCTTTGAAAAGAATCATAAAAAGTTCAAATATGTAATTTAATCTAATGGATAAACAGCTTTGACTTAAAACAAATTCCAATCATTTCCTTTTTGGTAAATATTTATACAACTCTTCGTTAGAACTATTTGCATAGAATGAACTATTCTAACAATAGTTCTAACTTATTTTTTTAAAGAATAAATAAACATAAAGAGCTATATTTCTGTTATAGCGTTATGATATTTATTATGAATTAATATTATCAACGGGCATTAAGATTTGGGTATTTAAATAAAACCTCCTGATTTTGATTATGTAATAAATTATTTTAGTAGATTATCATTTAATAGTATTTTTGATTGGTTTAAAAAAAAAGTTATTTTTAGTTTATTTCCGATAAAAGAAAATGAAATATAGAACAAATTTAGATATTAATAAAAAATTAATCAAAGTCTAAATAATAAAATCAAAGCGATACGCTTTATTGTGAATTTTTTAATTATTATATTAATTAACATAAGACAAACCTATTTTATTAAGAGTCTTCGAATTACTATATTATTTTAATAGTGTAATTCGAGATAAATTAATTATATTATGATTGGATTTAAGATTTTTTGAAACTTATTTCAAATTATTGTTTCTATGAAATAAGAAATTCTATATGTTGAAAGAATATCATGTTTGATGATTAACCTTTTTTGTTTTTTGATATTTTCTATAAGTCTGATTAAAATTATTAATATTATGTTTAATTTTGATTTGTTAACTATGGATTTTGATAGCGACAATAAATAATCTAATGAGTTTTTGCATAATCTATTTTATCTCAAGCAAATATTTCTTTGAGATGCTTTTTGATAACAATTTAATGAGAAAAAAAAGTCAGCTAGCTAGCTCAAAATTTTATAATCTGAGCGTAAGCTCAAATTTAGATTAGATCAGAATTTATTAAATAATGAAAAGTAAAATTAAAAAAATTGTCCACAATTAAATTTTCCACAGCTGTTCTAATAGAATTAAAAATAAAGTCATTAAAAGCATCTTGCAAATTAAACGAAAGAGCGTATTTACTATTAACGCATGGCTTTAAAACTCATAATCATGACTTTAATTATTTATGAAATTAATTAATAATTAAAAAAAATAAAATCATTAAAAAATAAAGTTAAAATTTTAAAATAACCAAACCATAAATTATACACTCTTAAAAGATTTGTAAAATCATGTCTTCTTTACTTCTATCTTCTTCAAAATCTAGCAAGGCTCCTTAATCCAAGAAAAAGGGTAGTCTTGATATATAATATATTATTAATGCTTCTAAAGGCAGAGATGAATGGGAGTCTATTGAATAAAATATCAATGACTGGCTTGATGAATAAAATATATGTATTGTAGATCCCTTCTAAAAATAATAACAATACTATCAATCTTAAAAGTTATTTGCCTTTGAAGAAATTCAAAGGGAAGATAGCAGCAGCAGTAGCAGCAGCAGCGGCAGCTCTAGCAATAGCTCATCTTAAGCTCTTTCTCCAGTTTTAAACGGTTGCAATCCTAAGGAGTTCTCTCTTGAAATAAAGTCAAATTTAATTCTTGAAAGAAGAGGCAAATTCAATTTTAGTAACTTCTTTTGAATAATATAACTGCAGCCTTATTAACAAATATGAAACTCAACCATTATAAATTCCTATCAATAATAAACATAACAAAAATAACTAACTTAATTACTTTCTAATCCAAAATCTTCTCAAATCTTATCCTTTATATTCAATCTAATTAATAACTTTGTATTCATTTTTATATAAAATTTATTTTTACTTTGTAAAATTATAAATTAACACTTTAATAAAACCAAAATTAATTAAAATAACTCTAAATTTCTAATTTAATCATTTTACTTTCATTTCATTTTAACCTCAAAAAATTTATCTCCTTTAACAAATAAAACTTTCTATTATTTTAGATAAGATAAAAATTACAAAACCCACTCCATTAAAAAAAATATTAAAAAAAGAAATAGATTTGCTTTTATCTTTAAAGTAATTTCGTGTGATTATGGATAAATGAATTTACCCTTAAATAATTTTTGCTTTAGTTATTTATTATAGTTATAGTAGGCAAATACAGAATACTTTGATATTTGCTTATTAATGAAAAATTAAGCTTATAAACCACATAAATAGCTAATTAGTTCTAAAGATAGTATTAGTACACACTTTTTGAGAAATATTTAGTAATATTTTTGATATTTCAATACATTTTAAAGATTCTTTATTGTTTTAGTAAAAGATTTTTACGCATTAACAACTTTAAATTCAGTATAAAGTTAGTTAGTTAGTATATTTATTAATAAATCTACTAGCTAAATTTTTTGTCATAGTTTTTCATCTAAAAATAGCAAAAACTGATTGCATATTTGAAGTCAGTAATGCCATATAAATTACTTTAGTTAATAGATATATATACATATATATTTTAAGCTTAATGTACTGCATACATTAATTTTAAAGTAAACACTTCTGCCTAAAAGTTAATTACTAACTCGTATTTAACATCATCAACCAATGTAATTACTACTTCTAGTAAAAACCCTCCACATTTCAATAACAATTTTTATCAATATGTAAAAATTCATATTTGTGATTGCCAGTTCAAAAATACCTATTACATCAATTCTAAAATCTAAATTCCGTCACTTTATTTTAAAATTTTAGCTTTTATCATGTCGTTTAAGTGTAAAAAATTTAAAACAAATGAACATAGAGCATTTAATGTGGATTATACTTATTTTTATTTAAAAATTATATTGAGGTAGCAAAGGATTTATTTATTTATAAAATAGATGATAGAATTATATTTTTCCCTCCAATTTTAAATGTATTTGATAATATTTATGTCGGTATTTGCTACTCTATATTTCTTTTTTATTAACATATATTTTATATGTTATTTTATAATATTTAATCATGCTTAATTTAAGGCAAATTGAGAATCAGCTCAGTGTTAACTAATTTAAAGTTTTTAAATAATAAATGGAATTACAGACAATCGATAGTCTATATATGAGACTTATTTCTTTGATAAAAGAACTCTAACGAAATCCCAACAATCCAGAGGCATAAAAACAAGAAAAAATAGCTTTGCACTAACTTTTTTTCATTTTTGGCCCCTAAATGAAGAAAGCATTAATACTCTTAGATCAAAAGGATATTTCAAAATATTAATGCGAAATTATGAAATAATCCTCTCCTTTGATGAGTGTCTACAAGATCAATTAAAGATCTGAAAGTTTAGATAAGTAAGATAAAGCTTATCTTGTATTTATTAGTGAAAACGGAGCAAAATACTGCAATTGTGAAGATTATGTTAATAATATAATTTGTGATTCAAACAACATTATTTGCAATCATATTCTAGCAGCGCTGCTGAGTGAAGCTTATGCTGAATACAAAATTATTATAGTTGACTTAAATTAGTATTTAAATTTATGTACTGCATGCTGCTGAAAATATTTAATTTGCTAAATAATTTTAAAATAATGGATTTATTATAGATTATGAATAGCTTTTAAATGCCTCATTTTGAAAGATAAAATATGTAATTAAGATTAAGACTTGCATTAAAACAAAACAAGAAATTAAGATAGTAAAAATTTTTTAAAAATGAGAATATTTATTACAAGTTGAGGGTCATCTCAAAAATGTATCAGTTTAATTAAATTACATTTGTTTGTGTAATCAATCACATATTATTAAAAATTCTAAAAATGCCTCTCTACTATCTCAAGGGTTACTCATAAAATAATTATAGCTACAAAAGCTAAATATTTATTTCAATTATTTTTAAAAACTAATCTAATCGATCATATATACTGCAAAAACCCAACCATATTTGCTTAATTTTCCTTTTATAAATCAATTTTTACTATAAAAAAAAGTATAAAAAATAAATTTAGTTAAATATAAAGCAATACAGCCTTATTAATAGCAAAAAGGTATTATATATAAAAACATATTGATAATCAATTTATAATATATTATAAGAATAGCTTACACTGTTCAAAGTAACTATGTATATATCTAAAATTATGAAATAAATTATTGTTTATTATTAAGTTCAGTTAATTAATTCAATTCAAAAACAAAATTTAAATCTATTATTGTTATTTAATATTTTAGACAAATCATATTATTTATTTTTATAGACTTTATTTTATTGTAGAAGTATAAATTTATTTAAAGTATTAAATTACTCTAATATTTAATGTTGAGATTTATAAAATAATTTCATGCAATTTGAAAAAAATTGAATAGTTAAAGCTAGAATTCTAATTGCTTAAATAATAAACATTATAATTTTACACCTAACCAGTTTTATTTTATTAATAGATTGGAAATTAGTCATTAAATGAATTTGCATTTAATATTTTGTTTTGCAAGAATAGAATTTTTTTAAATTATACTTTAAGAAATCTAAATATTATCTTTTCAAATAAAAATAACTTAATAAGATATTCATTTTATTTTTCAAAATATCGAATATTATTATGAATATTATTATGTTAATAATGGTAGAGGCTATACGGTAATAATCTAAATGCTTTAATTATAAATTTTTAAACCTGAAATATAGCTATTTAAAATTTCTATCTTAGATAAATATATAGATGTGTTGAAATAAGGATTTATTGAGTGGTCATAAAAAATTTAAATTTTTTGATATGTGTTGAAGATCAGAGTAAAGACAGCATTATAGAAGTAAAAAAAATTTAGAAAAAAATTCTAAGGCAGTATTTTATTAAAATTACAAAGGAAGCTTAGTGTAATCTATAAAGTGATTATTTTTAATTATAAAATAATATTAGAAAATCTCAGATCAGCAAGACTCGCATAAAAAATAATTTTTTTTGCAACTATTTTAAACAAAGATAATTTTTTTAAAAATGATCATAAATTTAACATATTTCTATCAGTTGTTTTAAATAAATGAATTAAAAAATTATTTAGTTTAACTTATTTGATAGATAGTAACCTTTTTCAACTAATGCTAAAATATATTTTTTGTATAATTATTAAGCTAATATTTTTTATAAAAAAATGTTGATAAAAGAACTTAAAGTTTACAGTAAAAATAATTTTGCTTTTAACTTGATTGATAAGCAAAGTAATTTTGTTTATAAATATACAAATAGACTGATGATTCATACAACATATTATAAATAATCCTTATTTTCTGATAAACGTATATAGTCTCTATTAATGAGTGAATTTACACATTGTTTTACTGTTTATTAATCTGGCAGAAAAAGATGTTGCTGTGATATTTTTACTACTTCTTGATATAATTCTTAGTGATCCATCTTTCTTCTAGATTTCATTATTTTTACAATTAAACTTTCTACAACAAATTTTCTTTCAAGACAAATCTACTCAAGATTTTTAGAACTTTCTGTTTTATTTGCTTCTTTCTTCATTACATTTACTTGTACTCTCATATTTTTATAACTGAATTGGTCATTATATTCAAAGTCTATATTGTTTTCAGATTTCAAAATTTTTAGTTACACCAGAGGTAGTAAGTGAAGCTGTTAATATAAATTTTAAGTATTTATCAAATTTAATAATAATTGGGAATTAAATTTAATTTAACAATAAAAAATGACTGCTTTGAACGTAGCAAGTTATCAAATAATTTTCTAAATAATTAATAATAGAAAATTATGAGTTTTAGCGTGCTTAGTGTATTTCAATTTTTTTATAACATTTATTGAGTAAACACATTTCTGGAAATAAAAATTTTTGATAACTAAAACTGGCCAACATTTAATTTATTATAAAAATTTAATAGAAAATGTGTTTATTTTCGTAAAAAGACTATTCGTATATGAAATAAGCTAAAATCTTAAAATTCATATTTGAAATACGTGATAGATGTCTAAAAAGATTGAATTTTTGTTTAATGATATATTTTATTATATTTTTAGTGTCCAATAAAATATTTACCTTATATTCTTCATATGGCATTTAGAGTAATGTGGTAAGTTCTTGCTAAGTGTATTTGATCTTATTGTTGAATAAAAGCAGTATAACCATTTAAACATTAGAAACCTGAAATTCTTTCTTTGAGTTATTGAAGCTGTAGTAACCTTTGACAATAGATTTTCCAACAGAATAGATCCATTTCAACTTTCTACCCTTGAATTTTGATTTGTAATGCTTTTCGAATTCAAAGATATAAGGTTCCAACTGATTCGGAATTTTAACTTAAGAATATTAATTTAACTTATATGGCCAGTTTCCACATGTGAGTACTTTAATATCAAAATCTAACGATTTATAAGCTGATTTTGCGTTAATATTCTTTATAAATAATTGCTTGAATTCACTATAGTATTCAAGTGATTGCTACATGTCTAAAAACATTGTCTCCATTTTTTTAGTATAAACTGTTCCACATTCCAGTTTGAATTTACTGATTATTTATTTTTCATTGTTTTCATCTAAACTTTTATTGTAAAGTATTCTCTTGGCTAAGCTTTTCATATATACACTAGCAAAGTAATCTTTATTCCTAATCAAACAAAATATTTCAAATACAGAATTAAGTATCTCTTCAATTTGTTGTTCAGACTTATTTTTGAAATCTTTTTAAAAAGCTTCATCAATATAGCAGTTTAGTTGCTCTGTAGGAAAATTGCTATCATTCAGAGAGTCTTCGAATTATTTTTAAGTTTATCTTTTATAAATTTAAGGATTTAAAGTTAATAAAAAATGCTAGTTTTGTTTACAAATCTCAATTAAAAATAAGAAAATATTTAATTCTATCTGATGTTTTTAAAATAGTAGAATCAATTCAAAAATGTTCAAATAACACATAAATATTTGATAAGTAGTTAAAATAAAATATTTATATAAATATTTTATCTATTTAGCAATGACTAGGCTATTTAATTTTTTTTTTTGATAATTAAATCGTCTTTGTTTGTAAATAATTTGTTACCTCTGAATTGTAAGTTGATCATCAGTTTTTAGTTAAGAAAAAAAAGCTTCTTGCATAATATTTAGAATTTTAAGTCTAAATAATATAATATCTTCGATATATTCTTTGACAGATATTGACTATCTTGCTGCTAAGTTTGATGTTTAATGAGCTACGTATTTATAGAATATATTAAGAAAAATAGTGTATGATTCTTTTGTGTTTTAGAAAAGTGTGTGCGATTTTTTAATAATAACAACTTCGTCGTTATCTAACCAATTGAACAATCCATTTTCTTAATTATCTATTATGGTTTTTGCAAAATCATTTATGTATTTCTAAAAGAATAACGATTAAATCTTATTTTTGGATGATTGGTAGAAATAGCTATGAACTCTTTTCTTTTCTTCTAAAAATCTTCTTTCTACAGCTATTATATAATCTTTAGGAGATAACTAAAGTATTAATCTCTGACTCTCTTCAGAGAAGTACTTTTCAGAGCAATTAAGATATCCTTTTTCAAAATATTTTTCATAAATAACTAGTTCAGGGGTATATTCATATTGAATCTATCTAGAATATTAATTGCATTTTTAAATATTTGCTTTCATTCCAAGATCGACCTTTATTAAAATTAATATAAAATATTATTAATAAATAATTAAAATTTTCATTAAATTTTTAAAGATTTTTATAAAAATAAATTTGACTGAATCTTTCGAATATTTTTTGTAAAAATTATATTTTTTCAATAATTTTAAAAATATCTTCAGTAAAAACTTAAAAAGATTGCTAAAAAAAATAAATTTATTATTTTTTTCTATCAACCAATTTAAATAGTTTATATAGAATTTATATTGTGCGTTCGAACTTGATATAAATTTTTATTATATTTAAATATGGCATATTTGCTCAAAAAGAATTAAAGATGTTAAATTAATTCAATTTACACTCATTTATATAATTTTTTAGATTAGCTATCCCTCTATATTTTCTCCTAATCTCTATTTGTCTATCATTTCCAATATTATTTCTAAAACTTTAGAATATATATCTTATTTTTAAACAAAGAGAATTTATTAGAACACATCATAGCCTAAAACCAAAACTGGTTGCAAGTTTTTTGTATGAACATAATTATTATCAAGATAAAGGAAAATTCCTTTCAGTATGTTTATCATTTATTTATAATCCTACCATACTGCGACCATTTTTACCAAAATTTATTCTTCGCTATCATAATATCCTAGAGTATTCAACATTTTAAGAGAATATTTTTCTAATAAGCTTTTTAATCTAGAATATGCTTAATCTCCATGTCCATAAAATGCTAAAATATAGGCATGGTGATATAATTCCTAATATGATAGTGTATGAGTCTTCTTTTCATAAATCATCTAAATCGCCTACTCTATAACATCCCAAGATTAAAGCGCTTTAGGATCCTTATAAACAAAACCTTATTTTTACTATTATTACTAAGCTTGCTATTGTTAAGGGATTTACCCTTATGAAGTAGTTATACTTCCTTTTATATTAATAGTCTTTCCTTCTGTGTTTTCCTTATTCTTAAAAGATTTATTACTCATTTTCAAGCAAGATTTAAAAAATTTAATTACTATTTAAAATAATAAAATTTATAATCGTTGATTTTAATAAATCTGACAATATTTCTTCTATTAATATTTAAATATTATAATAATATACTAATTTCTTTACTTAATTAGCAAATAGAAACATAATTTAAATCTTGATTGTAAAATATGTAATAGATTTTTTTATAATAATAATAAAGTATTTTTCATATTTTTTTCAAAAATTTCAAATATTAATTAAAAAATGTATTTTTTTATTTAAATTCTTAAATTAATTCTAAAGTAGAACTATTTCATAAAATTAAAGATTACAAAAATACTTTTAAAACTTTGTTTAAAAATTGCTTTTAGTTTTTACTCTATTTTATCAAAAAAAATAAATTTAAAAATCTATCAGAATATTTAAAATAGAATAGCTTGAATACTTTAAAAGAGATATACATTGATTAATACACTTAATTGCGAGAAACAAATTTTATATGTATTAAAGTAAAATTTAGTTTTATGATAATATAAATAATAAAATTGAGTTATTTTAGTTAAAATGTTTTGAAGAGTAAAATTAATAATGGATCTGTCTTATTTAGGTAGTTTATTTATTATGTGTGAAGTTTTCACTGCATGGAACATTAAAATAAAGTTTAATTTGCTTTGAATATCATGCCTTCGTATATTTCTTTCTCCTCTGCTAAATATAGCCAAGTGCCATTTGTAGATGATCTTTTTTGTGAACCATCTATCAGATACCAACCTTCATTAGGTTTAAAAACAATACGGCATTATATTTTGGAAAGAAGATGATCATCGAAATGTAGAGTGCATTGCTCTTTGTTTCTACCAATAGTTGCAAAAGTCTCTTTCTGAGGATCGAGAACGCAAGACTCTCCATTACAAGGCCCACCAAAAAATTTAAGACGAATACAAATTTTATTGATGCTTTCGTTTACAAAATCAACACTTTAATTTAATGACGTGAGTTGATTATTTACAAGCTATATTTAATTTTGATTATTTTAAGTGTTTTTGTTATTATTTGAAATATTCTATGATATTAAAAAGGATTGATTATTTTTTAATTGTGAATTATTGGAAGGATGCTACTACTATGTTGTATTGCTGCTCTTATTAATGGTTGAAGCATCTAAAACGGTGTTATCTTAGTTTAACGTGAAGTTAATAACGACAAATATCAGTCCTATATTTAGCAAGTGATTATCTTTCAAGAGGAGAGGACCATCGAGCTTGTAAAAGCAACCAAACCCAATTCCTAAATCCTTTATTTTGTAAGAATTAGAAGTACGATCATAATATATTTGAAAGTGTCTTCCTCTATGTCTTTTACTGATTTCAGGATCAGGTGAAGGTATTACAAAGTCATTCACTATTTCTCCATTTTTGTTTACTTTATTTTTCTTCTCCTCAAGAATGAACTAATTTTTGTTATTTTTGAAGTTTTCATTTTACATATTTAAATTTATTCGATTTGATTATAGATTCAAAGCCTTATTAATACTTTTTGAATCTTTTAAGTTTTCCTTCTTCGCTTAATTTTATTACTATTGTTTGTTGATCATATTTTTCTTGAATCCATCACCTGAAGTTTTATTTATAATGTTGCCATTTATTTAATTTGATTTCTTTGCTAAAGATCCGTTTTATTTTTGATTACCATTTTTATTCATTTATAGAGGATTATTTTCTTTTTCTTCTTCCTCTTCGAAAGAGATATCTACATCTTTTTAATTTTTTTACTTTTAACTACCTCTTAAATTATTAAATTTCTGTTAAGCAGGAACAGATGATGATTGCTATTATTATTATTTTAAATTATTTTTTGAATTTAACCCGCTCTTTTATTGTTACTATCCTTGTAGACTGTTTTTTGGAAATAAAGATTGGTTTTTTTATTATTAGAATTGCTATTTGTTTTAAAAGTTATTCTGCTAATTAACATCTTAGTCATCGTAGATATCGTCTAAAATTTAATTTGATGCAGCCTAGTCAAAAGTATGATCATCTTCTTCCATCTCATCTTCGTTGCTACTTGAGCTGCTGTAAGAAGAGAAATTATCAAACTAACCTTAGTTGATATTGTCTATGTTACGACATCTCTTTTTGCACCCAAAAAACGTCATCCCATCAAGTTCTTTTCTAAGAGAATTCTCCAATCCTTGAGCATTTATGTAAAGCAGACTCCCCTTTGATAAAGTGCTAGATGATATTATTTTTAGCTGTAAAACTTTTGCAAAATGAACTATTTCTGATAGCTCTTTTTTAATTTTTTTTGTGGATGTTACTTCATTTAACCTCTTTGTAGTAGAATGTATGATGCTATTCTCCATTATAATCCTATCATTATTTGAAATCTTTCTCAAATGATTGGCTAATTCTTGATTTTGCATATTTTTCTTCTTTTTTGTGCTACTTTTATCAATGCCTGTCTAAAATTATTGAGTAGAGCCTAAGTGTTAGTCTTATTATATTTATTACTGCTACTAAATAAGTATTTTATGCTATTCTTCTAGTTATTTTTACTACTACTCGCTTAAAACTACTCCATTCTAACTTTAAATTTAAGCAGGCCTTTTTAAAGATTGATTTTGGTTGAGTTGGTATTCACTCACCTCAACTTCCGTTTATTAACAGTCAGCCGTTGTTCCACAACAATTAGTGCTACCATTCTATCCCATATTTATTATAAATTAAATATAGTTTAGGTTCTGTATAATTGTGTAACTAAATTTTTTTATTCTATTCTAAGATATATAACTTTAACTTTTGTAGTATTATAGATAAATTTATTATGCTTTAGTAGTATAATAGTTTAGCTAAAAGAAAGTTAAACAGGCAGGCCTATTTATTTTTTTGAATTTCTCTAATCTATTAGTATTATTTAATTTATTAGCCTAACACCTACAAATTTTTTTTTACATTCAAAAATTGGTATCTTTGTTTGATAAATACCAATATTTATACTTAAATTAGTTGATTTGTCATTTAATTTTTTAATTGAATTAGTTTAACTCACTCAGTCAAGCAACTAACTTAATTAATTATCAATCAAATTTTATTTGCATATTTGAATGATAATGATTAATTGCAAAATAAAGTTGTTAATTTTATTCATATTCTTTCTGCTTGTCATTTAATTTTTCCATTTTAAATTTTCATTCTTTTTAAATTTGATTAATTTTAATAGATTTAAATTTTACTCAAAAGATATTAATTTATTTATAATAAATCAATCAAATAAATATTTTCAAATTTTTAAGTCAATTTATAAAATTTTAATTCATTACTTTAAATATTATCCATAATCATTGCTTTAAAATATTCTTCTAAATCATTACTTTAAATAAATATTCTTCTAAATCATTACTTTAAATAAATATTCTTCCTTCTAAATCATTACTTAAATAAATACTCTTCTAAATCATTATTTTAAATACTCTTCTAAACTCTTAACTATTTTAAGTTTTTTAAAGATTTATAAGTAAAAGTTATATATAATTCTATGTCAAAGTAAATCGTTTTAATTAATAAATTTCAATTTTATATAATTCATTTAAATTTAAGATCCTTTATTTTTTATGCTTAATTTATTGCATTTTTAAAAATATTATTTAAAAATTGTTTTTAGCATTTTATTAAATTAATAATAACAATATTTGATGTGGAGTTTATTTCTAATTAGAAGATTTAATTAAGTAGTTAACATGTATTTTTATTCATTTTTAATTCCTAAATTTCAAAAAATTAAATTCTAATATTATTTTTTTAAAAATATTCTATCTAAAATTAAAGTAAGTATTTGATTATATTTAAAATAGATTTTTAATATTTATTGTACTAACCATTAAATAAATTCAATTATTAATTTCAATCGTACTTTTTGTTAAAGAATCTTTCAATGTAAAAAAAAAAAATAAAGCCATTCAGAAATACAAACAATTACTAATTTCTAAAGTGACAACTCAATCCTTTAATCTTTTTGATTGAATAAATTTCAAATTTTTAAAAAAGAAAAAAAATAAAAAAATAAAATAAAAAAGAAATAATAAAGGTATTTGCTTTAATATTATAAAGTAAAGAAATGAAACTTGCTTATTTTGGAAATATCATTCCACCAGTAGATGGAATGCAAAAGATTTCATCAGTAGCGTGGTCTCCTAATTAGCATGGACCAAAAAAGCTCGCAGTATGCACAGCTGAAAGAGTAAATCTTAAAATATTTCAATTTTAAAATGATTTATACATCAAATTTCCATATTTTTTCCATATGCGCTTGGTTATTTTTCTTTTTAAGTTAGGTTTCTATTTAGTTTTCATATATAAAGCACTTAAAAGTGCTTTGTTCTCTTAAAAATAGTTAAAAAATTTAGCTAAGAGGAATTAAAACCATTAAATAATTAGCGATTAAGGATTTAAAACATGATGATATCCTACAAGAAAGCTTAATTTATAGAATTTTTTTAAAAATAAAGGTAGTCCATTTATTTGATGAGCAAGGTTAGCGTAGAGATAAGTTTATGACAAAACCATCAGATAAGGTATTTATTTATAAATTATAAAAAAAAGGAATATAATTATGACAATCAAAGTAAATCCAAATAGATTTTAATGAGCAGGATTAAATGGATTATTAGCCATAAAATATTTTATATTTGATTGGATGAAATTGAATGAAAATTAGTTAAATTTCTTGAAAATTTTAAAATTATTAAATTTATAGTTCTTCAATCGAATTAAAAAAATAATTAGGGTTAAAAGTCATATGTTGTTAGAGCTGTAGCTTTTTCTCCTGATAGCGAAAAGGTAGCAGTCGCATAATCAGATAATATAGTTTTTGTCTATAAGATTGGTAAGGAATGGGGCGAAAAGAAATCTATTTGTAATAAATTCCCAACTTCTTCCTCAGTAACTTGCCTTTGTTGGCCTCATGAACGTGCAGGAGAAGTTATTTTTGGTTTGGCTGAAGGTAAAGTCAAAGCTGGTATCCTCCGTTCTAACAAAGTAATCAGCTTCTTATACATATACAGGCATGAAGTTTGTATTAAATTTTTATAATTAACAACAGTCATAAGTTATGTATTCAACTGATAGTTATGTTGTTAGCTTAGCTGCATGCAAAGATGGAGAAAATTTTGTAAGCGGTCACTTAGATGGTACAATCTATGCATTTGGAAAAAAAATTGTAGTTCACCATTCAATTCCATACGCTTTAGGCTGGGGAGAGCATGTCGTTGCTGCTGGTAATGACGGAAAGGTTTCATTTTATGATGCCTACGGAAATCATATTTAACGTTTTGATTATACAAATGATGATAAAATAAGAGAATTCACTATAGCCGCATTCAATCCATCTGGTGATACAGTTGTTTTAGGTAACTTCAATAGGTAAAACAAGAATTAAAATATTATTTTAAACTGTAAAAAAATCTATTTTAAGTTTAAAATTGAACGAAAAAAAGAAAGAAAAAAAAAAAACAGCCTAGGAGAATAATATTTTTATATAGAAGAAAGATTTAATTAGGAAGTGATTATTTAAAAATTATTTGAAATCAAAATAATAAAAATCATCTAAAAAAAATTAATAAATACTAACTAAATCATATTCTTAAGTTATTCTTATTAATCAACTATTTAAATGCAAATAATTTGTTTGAATGTTTTCTTTCCTTATTTAATTCATTTTTCAATTAATTATTAATAAAATCATATTAAAATATATTAGATTCTATGTCTATCATTACAATTCCAGAAGAAGTCTTTGGGAAGAAATTGGTGTTAAATAAATTGAAAATTACTACACTGTAACAGCTCTTGCATGGAAAAATGATGGTTCTAAATTGGTAACTGGTTCTCTGTGTGGAAGTGTTGATTGGTACAATGCCTCATTTAAAATGATTAATTATAAGGGAAAGTTTGAGTTGAATTATGTTTCTCCTTCATAAATAGTTGTTAAAACATTATCATCAGGAAGAAAATCTGTTGTGAGAAGTGCTTAAGGTGCTGAAATTACAAAAATTAATATTTTCTAAGACAGATTTGCAGTTGGTAATACTTATGATACCATCATAGTAGCTGACTTAGAAGTCGATAAATGTTCAGAAATTCCTTGGAGAAATGATGGAAAAGAAAAGTATGACTTTTCTAACCCTGGTGTATGCATGGTCTTTAGCAGTGGAGAATTGACTTTGATTGAATATGGAAACAACGAGCCTCTCGGTAACTGCAGAACTGAGCACATGAAAACTAATTTGATTTCTGCAAGATTGAACTATCACAGCGTAAAATAAACTAAAATGATTGCTTATCTCTTAGATTTACAAACAATCTATATTTAAGATCTCATGAGTAACTCAAATATTGCCTAAATTCTTCATGATTCAAAAATTGATTTCTTAGAGCTTAACACCCATGCTAATAAGCTCTTATTTAGAGACAAGAGAAGATAACTCTACCTTTACAATATCAAGACTTAAACTAAAAACACTCTTCTCAGCTACTGCAGTTACGCCTAGTGGGTTCCTGAGTCAGATGTAGTTGTTGCATAAAACAGATAAAACTTATGTGTTTGGTATTCAATTGAGAATCCAGATAAAGTCACTATCTACAACATTAAGGGAGAAGTCGAATCAATAGAAAGAAATGGAGGTAAAAAAAATAAATGATACATTATATTTATTAAATAAAAATATTTATAAAAATAGGAAAGACTGATGTTATGGTAAATGAAGGAAACAACGTAGTGCCTTATAGTTTAGATGAATCTCTAATTAACTTCGGTTTTGCTATTGAATCTGGAGATCTTGAAAAAGCAGCTACCATTCTTGACCCATTGGAAATGAATGCTGACACTGAAGCTAACTGGAAAACTTTATCCAAATTGGCTCTTGAAGAGTAAAATATAATAGTTGCTGAGCACTGCTATGCAGCTTTAGGTGATATTTGCAAAGCCTCTTACTTAAGAAAGATTTCTAAGCTTGCTAGAGAAAGTGAAGAAGGTATCAACTACTACAAGGCTCAAGCTAAGCTAGCTATCCTTGATAAGCAATTCCACAGAGCTGAAGCCATTTTATTAGATCATGAAGAGGTTGAAGAAGCTATGGAAATGTATTAAGAACTCCATAAGTGGGATGAATCAATCAAGATTGCTGAAAAGAAAAATCATCCTTAGGTTAGAGAACTCAAGGAAAATTACTATACTTGGCTTTTAAAGACAAAGTAGGAAGCTAAGGTATTGTTTGATATTTAGCAAATTATTATTACTAATTTAATTGTTTATTTTAAAAGGCTGCTGAAGTTAAAGAAAACGAAAGAGATTTCAACAAGGCTGTCTAGCTCTACTTACAAGGTAACCTTCCAGCTAAAGCTGCTAATGTTGTATTTACATATGACCACTCATTCCCTCAAGACATTCTTGAAAATATTGCTTTAGCACTCAAAAATGCAGGAATGTATGAAAGAGCTGGTGAATTTTATGAGTAAATGGAATAATATCCTAAAGCTCTCTAAATGTACCGTGAAGGAAATTCTTACAAAAAAGCAATTGATCTTGCTAAAAGAGTTCAACCAAATTTAGTGTAAAAAATTATTAAAACTTGCTTTGAAACATTTAAATTAAAGAAAAGTCAATTGATAAACTTAGCAAAATAATATACGAAATAATTTTAACTTTTTCATGCAAGAATCAAATTCATTTATGGAACTCAAAATATATATTTTTGATGCAACAAAAATTTTAATTGGGATTTTAAAAACATTTTTTAATTTATAAATAAAGTCGTGAATTAGAAGAGAAATGTGGTGATTGGTTAGTTAGCTAAAAGTAGACTGAAAGCGCAGTTAATCACTATATTGAAGCTGGTTCTTACTAAAAAGCAATTGAAGCTAGCATCAATTCTAGATAATGGAGCAAAGCAATTTAACTTTTACAACACTAAAGCCCTGAAATGGCTCGTCCTTTCTATAGACAAATCGCTAAACATTATGCTGATGTTCGTCAATATGACTTTGGTGAGAAATATTATTTAAAGGCTGGCTTAGCTGTTGAAGCCTTTGAAATGTATGCCAAGGCTTCTAAATGGGAACATGCTTTACGTGTTGCTCGTGAAAATCTTCCTGAAACTGAAATTGTTTAATTATATGTTAAATAGGCTATCAAATTCTAGGAACAAAATCTCTTTAAGGAGGCTGAAAAACTCTACTGCTAAGTAGACGAATATGACCGTGCTATTGACATGTATCAAAGAAGCGAGTAATATGAATCCATGCTTCGTTTAGTAGCTAAATATAGACCAAAATAATTAAGAGATACTCACTTATAGATTGGTTAAAGATTATAACGTGCAGGAAACTTGAAATAAGCAGAACATCACTACATAGAAGCTGGTGCTTGGCATGCTGCTGTTGACATGTATCAATCTAATGGCAATTGGGAAGATGCTGTCAGATGTTGCAAACTCTATGGGTCTGATAAGGAAACTTGTGAACTTGCTAAATAATGGGCAGAAACTTTAGGTCCTGATGCTGGTATGAAAATTCTATTAAAATACAATTTAATTGATGCTGTCATTGAGTACCTTTGTGATAGAAAAGAATTCGAAGAAGCATTTAGAATGGCTCAAAAAGCTATCCATAAAAAGCCAGATGTTCACTTAAAATATGCATTTGAACTTGAAGATAACAAGAGGTATTTAATATTTTTAGAAAAATAAAAATATTTATAAAATATAAATAATTAGATATAAGGAGGCTGAAGAGCACTTCATTAAGGCAGGTAAACCTGAAGAAGCTATTAATATGTATGAACATTTAAGTGATTTCTAGGCTGCATTATAGGTTGCAAAAGTCCACTAAAAGTAGAGTATAAGCATGATTCTTATGAATTAAGCTCGTACTTTCATTGAAAAGAGAGAATACAAGAAGGCTGAAAATTGCTTTATATAAGCTAAGAAACCAGAATTAGCTGTTAAAATGTATAAGGATATTTAGAACTGGTAAGAAGCCTTCAGAGTAGCCAAAAAGGAAGCTCCTCACCTTGTTTCAGAACTTACTTCCTAACATCAATAGGCTGGTAGAGGAGGTGCTATGTCTGGTGAGGACTACATCTAAAATGCAAGAGTGTCTGAAGATAGCAGAGATTACAACAAAGCTATAGATTCTTACCTCAGTGTTACTCCTGAAAATTGTGATGAAAATACAGTTGTAATAACAAATTAATTTCAATTTATGAGAAGTATTTTAAAATTATTAAAATAAAATTTAGGTCGCTGTCTGGAATAAAGCCATATAAATTGCTTAAACCTATGTTAAGGATAGACTGTAAGAGGTAGTTAGAATAGTTGCTAAAGGATTGTAAAATTTAAATAAAGTTGAATAAGCAGCCGATATTTATGAAAACTTTGGATTCTACTAAGATGCCTCTATACTTTATCTTGATTTACAAAATTACGGTAAGGCTAAATAATGTGCCTAGCAAGTCAATAATCCTGAAGTAATTTTTTTGTTTTGAATAAAAATATTTTAATATAAATAAAATTCTTTAAAAATAAATAAAGTTCTAGTAGAAGATGATGCAACGCATATAATAACTATAGATGAACGAAGCTACAACCGGAGGAAATACCAAATATTTGATTGAAGGTGGTCACGTAGATTAAGCTTTAGAAATGTTGATTTAAAAAGGAGGTAAAAAAATTTATTTATTTTAAATTTTCAAATTAAAAATATCGTTAACGAAAATTGAATATTATAATATTGATTTCTTCATCATATTAAAAAAATGAATAAATCTTTAAATGTTGTGTAAATTAATATGAAATCAAATTAATTTAATTCAATTAATTAGCTTTTTTTAAGCTAAAACAAAATAAAAATGCCAAAACAGTTTACAGAAAATATTTTGAAAAAATTTTAATTGAAATTAACTTTTTTTTAAATAATCATTTTTTTGAAGCAAAAAATTAAAATAATTTCATGCTTAATTAAATAAATAATCCATTTTTTTATTTGCTAATTTTCTAATACATTTGTTTTTAAATAAAGATTGGAGATAAGCTTTGGATACAGCTTAAAATTAGGGTGCAGAAATTCTAGCCAAAATTATGAGACGCTATGTCAAGTTTACTATGGAAAGTGGTAAATTTGGTGATACTATTGAAGCCTATGCTCACTACGGTATGTAGTTGATTCCTGATAACTTTAAACATTACATCAACCTTTGCTTAGAAATATTTGTTGAGTGCGATCCTAAAGAAATAAATAGCTTGCGTACAGCTTTGTATAACTTTTACAAGCTCTTATAGGGTTCTAAAGAAGACTAATCTCAAATTGGCAGATAATTCAATAAATATTTAACCATTGCACACTTAGCAAACTTGAAGAATGTTTATGAAAAGAAAAATATGAGCGCTCTTTATGCAAGAACTTCTATTTCAATGCTAAGATACGGCGATCTTATTCGTATGGATAAATTGTTCTACGATGCTGGTGTTGCTTGCAAGAAATAAGTAAAAATTTCACATTAAATAAATATTAAATATATTTAGATATTTTATTTGTTATAATTATTATGAAAAACAAAAAAATTGCTGCTTAATTAAATATTATAAACCTCTTTATCTTTTACAATATTAATAAATAAATATATTAATGAATAGAATTGGCTCACATATGCATTCGTTATCTTGAATAGATACTTAGATATCTTTGAAGTTATAGAAGATCCTAACAGTGCTGATACTGGAGATAACTAAGCCTTCTTAAATACTGATATTCCATCTCCTTATTCAGTAGAACTCATTCCTGAAAAGAACTTAATAGACTCAAATCAAATTGAAGGAATACGTAATTGGATTTTGGAAGTTAGTTATAATGCTAAAATAGAAAAAGACTTACCTATCCGTAATTGTGAAAGCTGTAGAACTTAAATATATGAAGGGTGCCAAACATGTCCTAAATGTAAAACTGAGGCTGATGTTTGTATCTTAACTGGGCAACCTCTTTTAAAGGGAACATACGTTAATTGTAGAAGTTGCGGAAAAGGAGGTCTCAAAGAATATTGGTCAATGTACTTACAAAACTTTGCAAACTGCCCTTGGTGTAATAATCCCCCAAATTGATTAGGATATTAATAAACTAATTCAAATTAATAAGCAATTTGATTTTAAATCTCTACATCTATCTATCTATTAATAAAAAGTATATATATATATATAAACCTTTGCATAAAATAATTAATAATAGAAATAACTTTAAAATTTAATAAAATATATTTTCATTTTTTTATTAGTTAAGTTAAAAAGTAAAAGATTTGTAATTTTCATATTAGCTTTTTTATAAGATTTTTTTGTTTATGAAAGTGAGTGAGTAATTAGTAACCTTAAGATTTCAATTTTTCCTTTCTGATTAATTTACTCTGCTTTACTTAGTTATTTTAATCTTAAGGTAGTTAGAGCAGGAATAAAAGTTTGTAAAGCTGCATTAATTTTACTTTTTGTAAGGTAATAAAACATTGGTATAGAATGTATAATAAATGATTAAAATAATAATTCTTTTAGTAAAAAAGATCTTAAATGTTTAATAATGATGGTGATTAAGGATATATTAGATTAGTTAAATTTATAAAAGAAGAATAAAAATCTTTAAAGAAATTCTAAATAAAGTTGATTTACAATGTTATTTTGCTTGTTTAAGTTAGGTTTATAAATATAATAATCATTATTTTTTGATTCAATGTAACTATGCAAATTGCTGCGTCATTATTTTTAAATTAAATTAATTTATCACTTTTTTTTAATTTCATATATAAGATAATTTCGAAGATTCAATTTCTTCAATGTAATTAATTTGATAGCAAGTAAATTTTCAGAGAATGTGTTAATACTCAAAATCAAGCTTAATCATAATTAATTTTCTTACCTGTCTAATCAATAAAAATATACACTAAAATAAATAAAAAATTTATTTTGATTAAAGCAAAATCAAAAATTCACTTGCTAACAAAGGCAAATTATTATTGATTTATAGTCTGACAAACTATGAATATCATTACCATCCTGTCTTGTTTATAATTTCATCAAAGCATTAATTTCTTATCTTAACTTCATAGCATTTTTATAATCAATAGAAAGATCAAAAAAAAGTTCATATCGTCAAAAAAGGGGTTAAATAAAAACACTAAAAGAATATCTTATGTCAAAAAACATAAATATAATAAAATATTTTGGAATTTTAAAACATTCTACTTAATTTAAAATGATAAAAAATGCGAAAAAATCGCGTAATTTAAAAAAATCATTTATTATTATTTTGAGAGATATTTAGCTCTCTTATCCTTTCAATTTAAACAAATACATTTAATAATTTTTTTGTTAATTTTCTTTTTTTCCCAAGCAAAATTTAAATACTTAAATATTATTTTCTGTGTTACTTACACTTTTAAATTTTTACTAACAATTTTAAATATATATTTTATTCATGATAGCCTTTTGTACAGCTTTCAATATATAATCGATTAGATAATATTTTATTTAAATTTTTTTTAAAACTTTACTAAACGATATCACAAATCAAAGTCGATGATATTTTTTGTGCTGATCTCCTTTAACTTTTTTTATACTGGGTACAAAATAAATTTTCCATACTAAATCAAATTTTGGATTAATTTTATAATTATTAGTAAAAAGAATAATCTTTATGAATAAAATTATCATTTTTAAATAAGAAATTATAAAACAATTTATAAGAAAAATGAAAAAGTGCTACTTTTTATTATTTCTTGAAAAGTATCTAAATAGAATAAATTCAATGAAATTTTATTAATTTCAACGTATAGTTGATTTACAAGTTAGAAGATATATTATTTATGAATCATTTCCAGCATTTAATTAATTAAAAGAAGTTTGTAAAATAACTAAAAAAGTTAATAAAGTAAAGTAATTGATTTGGCATCAAAAACTGCCTTAAAAAGTCATATTCTTTTTATCAGGGTTATAAAAAGTAGAAAAGAATTAATTATGTATATGTTTGTAATAATTTATAGCTATTTTATTTAATGCAGGTTAAGAAATATACATAGAAATTTACCAAAAACAACTTTCAGAATTACTTTTGTTTAAATATAATATTAGGGTTATTTGTTTATACAATACGTTTATAAATAAACTATTGAAAAAACATAGAAAAATTTATAAATTACTAAAAATTGTATAAAAAATGCCATAGATTGCAAAATATAGATTAATAAATACCTAATGCTCTCAATCATAAGAAGAAGTTAGCCCACCTAAGGTAAAAAAAATTGAAAAGAAGAAGAATAAATATGAAAAACTATGCTCTTACAAAATGATACAGCAATAGAAATGTGACAATAATATGAATAATTTATATTATCAAGAATATATAAATACATTTGTTAAAAAGTAAGCATCTAAATAGGATTATGTCCCTCCCTCACATTCATAGGAAGTAAAATTATAATTGGCAACAAATAATACAGGTATTTTTTAAATTTGAAATTGCACTTTTGTTTGACTCATTCTTAATTTGCATTAATATTAAAAACAATTTTAAAAATGAAGATGTAAAAAAAGATGTGATAGACTTCTTACAAAAATCAAAAAACAACTTCTATAAAAATATCCTTTACGCCTTTTCAAATCATATTCTTTATCAAACCACTGATAAGCAAAGAGAGAATTATGAGCAACTAACATAAGATAGTTGGTCATTTAGCCATATTAAGCTAAGAATTTAATAAAATCTATAGAATTGTGGTAGATTTAGTTTAAAAGTTAGAAATTTGCTGTAAAACTCCAACTTATCTGAAGTTTTTATATAATTTTTAAAAGATAGTGATTCTTTATGGATTGAGTAATCTAAAATAAAAGATAAAGATTCTTATAAAAATTAAATTAAAATGATTTTAGATGCTCACAAGCAAAATGTTCTAATTTAAAATATTTCCTATTACAAAAAATAAAAAAAAATTATAAATGAATAATATCAAAAATAATGATAAAACTTTTTAATGTCTTTTGAATTCGAATTCTTTATAAAATATGTGATGATTTTTAATTTTTAAATATTTTAAAATGTTGAATTAACATACTAATTTTCAAATGATCTTTATTTATGGATGGATGAATACATTTTTAAAGTGATTTTTTTTATTGAAACTAAAATGTTTTTATTTATTATCAAAATTATAATATATTAAATCAAATAATAATTTATACAGATAAAACAACAAAAACCAAATAATTCAATATTTTATTCAATTTTAAATTATCTTCAGAATTTAAAAATAAATTGATTAGAAAACTAACTCAAAATAACTAACCTCTTTGAATGCCTATTCAAATATATATAATTTTTTTATTTTATAAAAAATAATTTAAAAAATACATTTTCTTTTTTCTATTACTAAATTTTAAACATTATGAAATTTCTCTTAAAATAATTTTAGTTTTTAGAGATAATTGTCTGATTTTAGATGTTACAAAAAAGTAAATTTGAAAATCTATCTGTAAAGAACATTTTTAATTTACAATGGTTCAAAAGATATTTTGAAGAGAAAAAAGTAGTTAGTGTAATGTGACTGATGACACCTGAAATTTGTAATATATAATTAAAACTAATAGTTCATAAAATTTACATATTTCACATTATTCAAATATATATATTTATTTTATTATGCCTTTTACGCTTATTTGTATTTTTTAATTACTCTCTATCATATAGAAACCAATTTATAATTTTGGAGGAATTGCCCTACATTACTTAATAAATAAAAAAGCTGATAAAGATCTAATTTTTTTTCAAATTTATTTTTTTAAAAATGATTTAATAGCATTAAAAAGTTTGTTTTTGCAATAATAAAATAATTATTAGGCTTTTTGTTAAAGAAAAATGATGATTTGTTTTGTATTTTTTATCTATTATCCATTATTTTTAACATTACAAAGCTTGTAAGTTTTCTAGAACTAAAGAAATTAAAGTTTATGTTTATTTTATTAAATTTTTTGATTAAGATAAAAAATAACAATCACTCAGCTCGAGCAGGGCTTTTTATACTTTATATCAACTTTGTTTGTTATTCTTACTCTAAATAAAATACTGAATCTTTCACAGATTAAAATATTTCTTTAATAAAAAGAAATAAAGGCTAATTAAATAAATATTATAATTTTCAAAATTTTGAATTATTATTTGCGATCAGTCAGTATACAGTTTTTAACTTTAACATTTATGAATCGCTTGACAATTAATTAAAAATATAGTTGACCAAATAATATGTATGATACACGATTATATTTGAGGTTCTCAATAGCTCAATATAAAGCCTTATGTATATTTTTAAAGAACAATTAAGTATTAAACTAACATAGCATTTGAAAATTAAAAAAATAATTTCCATTTGTTTTGTAAGCTCTTAAAATTATAGTTAATTTTCAAGATTGTAACCTATTTTAGTTATTATCTTTATATTAATATTAATAAGAATTATTTGATAATTAATTAATTTCAGAATTTATAATATTTCTGTAATTAAATTTATTTATCTGTGAAGTTTACAATTTACATATTCTTAGTCATTTTTGAATCAAAGCATTCAAAAAAAAATATCTTCTTTACTATTAATATTGATTATTTAATACAAAATAAAATTCATTTGAGTTAATATGATGTATGAAGAGAGACTTTAGTTTTGATTTCGTTTTTCTTTCAAAAAACTATTCTTGTGTTTAAAAAATTTTACAGAATTACATGTATTTTTTTACTTAAAAAAATAAATGTTCTTAAACTGTTCACTATATATTTATTCGATACAAAATATAAAAGTATTTTTTATTTCTTAAGAATGTTGCCATGGATTCATAAAAAACTTGAAATTAATTGAATAGGTTGAGTTTTGACAGTAAATTATGCTAAAATAAATTAAAAATATAAAGAAATTTTATTTTCTTTATAATTTTCTATAATTAACATTAAAATAATTTAAGATTCCCTTAATTTTATTGGCTCAATAAATATAAAAAATTGTATTTTCTATTATAAATTAGAGTTATTAAACCTTATCATTTAGTTTCTTTTATTGATTTATAGTCTTTTTATATAGAATTATGAAGCTAATCTGATCTATAAAACATAATTATATCAAAAAGTTTACATACTTTATTTCGAATCTTTCAAACGCAAAGTCATATCTGATTATTAACAAATTTGAAATTTAATAACAACAAGAAAAAATTAAATAATTATTCCTAGCTGCTAGATAACTTTAGGGTAAATTTTTTTTAGATTATGAGTAAAAGTCAGAGCAAACAATATATTTATTTGAATTTATTACACAATTACCTTTAATATCATTTAAATTAATGGCACTTACAAACTATCATGTTTACTGCTTTTTATTATTGGAAAGTAACAGCAAAATTTAATTTCAAAAGTATCTGATAAATTTTAACATCCATGTAACTTAAATTCTAAACATAAATATCCCTTATTTTTAAAATTTAATGCTCTTTTAAGAATTCACTCTTAAAATTCTTTTTAAAAAGCTCATATTGAAAATAATTTCAGTAAAATGACTAAGTTTTACTTATATTTATCAGTACACCTCTAAATGAAAAATATATTTATTTAATAAAACCTATCTTATTTTATTTAAAATATTTAAGAAGAACTAAAATTAATTCTATAAGATAGCAAGAAAAATGTTTGTATTTTTATAATGTTTTTCTTCTTAGTCATTCACTAAAAATAATCTTTCTGTTTTACAGAACAATTAATTTACTGAATATAAGGTCTATAAGAACTAATCAAAAAAGTTTTTGATGTCTTTTTTATATCAATTGATTATAAACATGAATTTTAAAAGAAACACTAAGAAGCTTCAAAACTAATCTCTAATTTATTTAGAAATATATACATAATTTATCAAAAAAAAAAACAAGCTTGCTCATAAAAAAAGAAAACCAAAGTAAATTAAAAATCATATAAAAACTTTATGTCTAAAATAGCAAAGTATAAACTGATAGATAAAAATACAAAAATTATTTTTCCTATTTGTATCAGTTTCCCTCTCAAACCTACTATCAAAAAGAAGAGTAAAAAATCAAAAGCATGTTAATTCAGAAAGTTAGAGTTATAGAATGTAGATGAGTGTTTTATTGTTACAAATTACAATTAGTATATGAGAAGTTTATGTGATTTTGGTTCTATGGAAGAAAAATAGGAAAATTTTTAAAAAGAATAAGAATAATAAAACGAAGATTAAATGTTGTAGTAAGGTAATTTCAATGATTTTTATGAAAACCTAAATTTTTATTATTGATAATAATGATTATTTATTAACCATATTTTAAAATATTTAATATTTGTAGAAAATGATGAAGACAGTAAGCAATAAGAAGTAATTGATTTTCTATAAAAATCAAAAACTAATTTCTTCAAAAACATTATTTACGCCTTTCAAAATCACATTCTATACTAATGCGATGAATAATAAAAATAGTAATACTAATTGCATACTTAAGATGATTGGAAATTTGATAGGATAAAGCTAAGAGTATAACAAAACCTTTAAAATTGTGGTCGCTTTGGCTTAAAAGTAAAAAATTTATTCCAAAATGAAAATTTATCTGGAGTTTTTTTATATTTTTTGAAAAACTCAAATTAATTCTGGCTTGATAATTCAAAGATAAAAGATAAAGAGTCCTATAAAAAATAGATAGAGATGATCCTAAATGCTTTCGAAAAGAATATATTGATTCAAAATATTTGTTATTATAAAAAATTTAAAAAATTAGCTAGCTCTTGAGATTAATTAATACTAAACAAATACTTCTATACTATATAAATAAATAAACAAAAAAAAGTTTAAACAATTAGTTTACAAATTATAAGATAATAAAACTAAACGCATTAAATTATTTCGTATTATCTAGATAATAGCATCTATACTCATCTGTTTTTATTTGTTTATTCATCATTATCTATTTTTTTTGTAAATTAAAATAATAAACAATTAAAGTTTTCCAGTAACTGATAACAGTTTATGTTCAAGCTCAATATTTTCTTTTAATTATGTAAAAAGCATTTTCTCATTTAGAAATTTATATTATTTATCATTAAAAAATACAACCTCAAATATATCAACAAAATTAATTTTTTTCTTAAAACATATTATTTTTTAGTAAAATTTTTTTGAATTTAGAATTAGATTAAATTAAATATGATCTACTATAGCTGATATTATATAATATACATTAGTTACCACAAAAATTAATCAAATACTATTTATTTTTTTTTTACTTTTAATTTCACTAATTATCTAAATTTAAAGTTTTTTTATTTTCATAAGTCAATCTTAATAATTGATTGCTCTAATAAAATTAGATTATATTTTTTAACTTACAGTAAGTGTGTAATTACTATAAGCTTTACTTCTCATATATTCTTTGAAATCAAATAAAGCTTTTAAATAAATTCAATATTTCTTTTATCCCTCACTATTTTTATAATAATTGAATTTTTGTTTTTTCTTGCTTTAAAATTAATAGCAATTTTTTTTGCTTGATAAAAAATGAAAGTAATAATTAAAATAAAGAATATAAAATTAAAATTATTTATCTATCCCTAATTTAAAAATATCTTCAATATTTAGCATATAATGATTATTATGTGTAATATGATTTGTAAGTTACTTTAATATTAAAAATATTTACTTTTATTATTTTAATTTTTTAAATTAGAATGAAATTAAAAATAAAATTATTATTTATTTGTATATCAATTCAGTAAATACTAAATTATATTAATAAGTAAAAATTGAATAAATACTTTTGATAGTTATTTTTGAATATGAAACTTAACTTTATCAATTAATATTTAACTATTTCAAACATTAATTATTGCTTAAAGTTAATTAAAATTGAAAATATTTATAGGATAGATATAATTTAAATTTATTAATATATTTGTCTCAAAACAAATTAAAAAAATGTTGCATTTTTTAACATTTTAAAAACAAATTAATTTTGTTTATTTTCTAATACAAAAAAATATTTATATAATTTTTTTTAATTCTATTTTAGAATTTATTGGTTTAATTTAATTTATTTTAGCATTTAATTATTTATACTTATATTTTATGTAAAGCAGCTTAAATTTACTTTTATTTTTTATAATTACACACTTTCATAATTTTGCAAATATTAAAAAAAAAAATGAGTAGAGTTAATTTAGTCAAATAGACTTTGTATATTTAAAAATTTAGAAACGATTTAAAGTAATTTGAAAATTATTAATATTTAACAAAAAGTAATTTATTTTATTTATTTAGTAATACAATATGATACTTTTTACATACTTTTTAAAAAATAATGAAGTTTCGAAAATAGTATGTCGATTATTGTAATTGTTATTTTAAACAGCCTGGGTAAGGTTTTTTTAAATTTAGTATTATTAATTAAATATTGCTCTACAATCAATTTCTATTGTCAAAAATAATGTAAATCAATCATGAATAACTTAAAATAAGTTTTTTAAAGCATGTTTTATTGCTTAAACGTAATTGAAAATATAGTGAAGATTTTATAATTAATATTTTTTATAAATATAATTTTTATTGAAATTATACAAAAAATGATGGACTATGTACTATTTGTAAAAACAGAAGAAAGCTACTATCCTATAAAATAAAACAACAATAATTAATATCTAAATACTTGTAAATATAGAAAAGAATAAATACAGTAATCTGAAATATCCTCAAAATCAACTTAGAATTAATATAGAGATTATATTAAAAAATTTCCTTTCTAAATTAAAAAACAGAGCCTTACCGCAAAAGCAAAGTGCATAAAAGAATGTGCAAGACAAGGTAAATAAACAAACTGTTTTTAAATTAATTTAACTGTTATAAAATATATAAAGGGAAAACTAATACGGTTGAAGTTGTTTCAAACATACTTTGTGAACAAAAGGGAATTAATCACTTAGAAAATTAATAAATATTTAATTTAATTTCGAAGAGTAAACATAATTTGTATAAAAATATCTTATCAGCCTTTAAGAGACATATCAATGAGTGTCAAGATACTTTTTTAATTAGTGTTTATGAAAATTTGAGTGAAGATAAGTGGACCTTTGAACACATTTAGCAAAGAGTTTCTACAAATTTGGCAAGATGTGGTAGATTCAATCTCAAAATCAAAAATTTGAGTAAAAATAGAAACCTCCAAAAAATCTTCAATTATTTTTTGAAGAACTCAGAAAAGTTATGGATTTAAGATTCTAAAATCAAAGACAAAGAATATTATATAGAGCAAATAAATTTACTCGTTAAGGCTTAAGAAAAATAAATCCTTCAAAATTTTACGCAATGCTACAAAAAACAAAGGAAAAACAGTCTATAAAAATGAATTTTTTGTATAATTATTGGAGTACTTTAATAAATAATAAAACTTGAAAGTAATTTTTTTCTCTGTTATTTATGTTAAAAATGTAGATAAATAAATGTTGGAATATATTATGTTTATAATATGAAAGCATACTTTAATAAAAGTAAGTAAAGTAAATGTTATTTAAATTGTTTATCATCAATTTTTTTCTTTCTTAATTTAATAATTAGTAACTCACTGAATTAATTATTCGACCATCTGAGAGCAAATTGATTCTATAAATTAGTAATAAGGGGATTATTAGGTTAGTACTTCTTTAACAACATTTAAGATTTTTTCATAATATTCGAAAACAACTTCAGTGTTTCCTTTTTGGCCTTATTAAAATAAAATTTAACCCATGGTTCTCAAGCATTTAGTAGTGTCATTTTCTTTTAAGCCTTATTCTTATATTTAGATGAGAGCCTCTTTTAAGCTTTCTAGTGCGTTTTGGCTCTAGTCTAAGTTAATTTATGTTTCCGCAATACTGATCAATTGTTGAGTAACTTTTTTATGTTTTTCTCCTAGCTCTGTTTTCATTCTTTTTAATGCCTCGTTTTTATATTTTAAGCTCTCTTCAAACTAGTTTGATTGATCTAAACTAAAGCTTTATAATAGAAATAATAATATAAATACTAAATTAACAAGATATAGTTAAATACCTAATATTTAGCAAGGACTAAAGATATTGATGATTTTAATCATTATCAATATTTTTTTATCTAATTTCAATGACTCTTTGCTAGTATGGCAAAGCCTCACTGTAATTTTTTAGTTATTCATGTTAATATGCAACCTTTTCCAAAAATTAAGCTAGTTGAATTGAATCGGGACCGTAAATTAAATCATATCCATCAATAACCTTTGATTAGTACTCAGATGCTTCTTCAAATTTCTGCTGCACTAAAAGTAAAACTAGCAAGAAAAATATAAAATAATTTAAGATTAAAATAGGAAAATTTTTATACCAACTATTGCCTCTAAGGAAGATAAGGTCGTGCTATTTTCAATGCCATAGAGTTCTTAGCGAATTTTTAAAGCTATTTTATGCAATTCTAGGTATAAAAATTGTAATTATTTTAAAAATTAATTCAAAATTTCAATTTAACCTGCTGCTTGTTGTAATTAATTTGAATAAGTTAAGCTATTAGCTTATTCTGTGTATGTATCAGCAATAATTGGATGGCTATCTCCAAAAAACTTTTTTCTAATTAAATAAAATCAAAAATAGTAATTACATTTAAATAATTATTGTTAGTTGTTATTTTTACCTAATTTCCATAGCTTAAATTAAAAAATTCATTGACTCATCAAAGTTTTTAGCATTTCTAAATGTATATGAGATGTTTACATAATAGTCAGCTAAAAGTGGATGATTATCTCCATAAAGGTTCTTAACAATTTAAATGCACTGTAAATTTAATTGGTGAGCATCTTTCAACTGCTATTTTAATGTGAATAAATCAGCAGTTTCTGCGTATGCTTCACTTATCTAAATTGACTCCTCACCATATGTTTCTTTAAAAATTTCAACTGCTTAGCTGATTAATGAATATGATTCATTAATTTTCTTTGACAACATTAAAGTCTTAGCTTAACTCAATAGTAATTTTCCTAAACAGATTGAGTTTTAGTCTTTTTCGCTAAGCTCAGTAAAATCATGCTAGACCTATTTAATAAATGAGTATGTAAAATTTCAAGAATTTGAATATATAATAAATAATGTCATTAAGCTAACTAATTGTTTATTGCCAATTTAAGTTAAAAATTTAAAAACTTCTTTAAAATTTACCCGTTCGTGTATTTCTAGAGATTAATTAAATCTTCCTTGTTTTCTTAAAGTTTCAGCAATAGATAATAAAGTATATATTGTGCTTGGGTGATTGCCAAGTAATTTTTTTCTTATTACATAACATTATATAAGATATTATACTCCTTTCTCAGGATGGGAATTAAGAGATTCAGCCTGCGCAAGATTTATTAAACAGTTAGCGTAAATTGGATGCTCTTATCCAATCAACTTTTAGCATGCGTCCAAAGCATATTCTTAAATCCTCTTGAATAATTTAATATATCCGTTCCATTTATAAATTATTCCTTTCAAGCATAATAAATTAATAAATATAAATTACTCTTGATTTGATATTAAATTAGTTTCTGGGAAATTGAAGGAGTCTTCTAAGTCTTTTATTTATTATGTTTGTAAAATTTAAATAATTGAGTCATACAAGCGCTTAGTTTCTTTCGTGTATTCTTAATTTTCTTTAATCAAATTTTCTGTTTTCTCTAGAATGTCTTTCAGACTGCCTTATTTTTCATGAGCTAATAAAGGAAACAAAGGATAATTATCACTGCCAATTGTATCTATCATGTAATTAACTCTTTCGTTCAACTGATATCTTTACTCAAAAAGTACTTTTTGATGGATATCCAAAATGAGACTATTTTAAAGCCCTTACTTAATAATATTTTCATGTATGACTAAGTTAAATCCATTTTCATCTTTTAAGAAGTTATCTATATTTTACTCTCCTCTATTTAATTCGCTTAAAATGTACCCAAAGTCATTCACCTAAATCAAAAACAAATCAGTTAAAATTAAGCTCAAGAAGAAGAAAAGTAACTATAACTAAAAAAATAAAAATTTAAACAATATTTTACCACTTTTTCTATTAATAGCATTTACAGTATTTTCTTCAAAGCTGATCCATATTTTTCTTCAGAGAGATTATTGACAAAATTAGCAACATTTTCATGCTTAAAATTTTCTTAGTTTGAATCAATTAAGTATTAAATTGTTCTTCCAATCATGTAAAGTTCATTTTATATTTTTTCATGATCAGCAATGGGTTCCTTATTCTAAAGATGCTTTAAAAATTGAGGTTCTGTATATGCCCTACTATATGTCAAAGGATAGTTTGCTCCATCACATAAATTTTGCTGATTTATACTAAACTCAATTCCGTAGTCCCTGAAATTCTATTTTAATATTATAAATTAATATTAATATTTTTTTAAATAAATGTTAATACTTCTTTAGGGAAAGTAACAATATTTTCAGGCTTGATTTCTGACAAGAAAATCTTCATTTCATTTATTTCTTGAAGTTTTAAGAGTAAAGTTTTTAAGATATACAGTAAATCTTGCTTTTACCAATCTATCTGTTTATTTTTATATACTTCAGCAAGTTATGAGAGATTACACAATCCAGTAGTATAAATGATTTCCTTAGAGGATTTATTAATCTCCAATATACCAGGTATCAAATTTTCTTTTTAAGTTATTAAAAGTTGTCTGACAAGAATTTCATTATCGAAATCTGCGCGGTTATGATTTTTATATTGAATATGGACAACTTTCTTTTTATCTGTCTTATCATAGTAGAGCTTTTCTATATATTTACTAAAGAATCTTGTTTATATATGGATATATCTTTCGCTATTTTAAAGATTAATCCTGTGCTAAAAATACTTTTTTAAAAGTTCAGCTTTCTTTAATTCTTCCATTTTTCTTTTTTTTTATTCATCTTCGCTAACTTTGCCCTATTCATCGTTTTTCTATACATGGCTCTAACTCAAATCCTCAAAAATACTATCAAAATCTTCAATAGCAATTTATTAGCCTGGTTTTTATTCTTGTTTTATTTCGCTTGATTGAGGCTCTTTAATTAAAATAAAGATAATTAAAATAAGGAATAAATATAATAAAAATAATCTATTTAACTTATATTAATCTAAAATATTCCTAAATTTTATTTCTTTTTCGCTAAATTCAACTCAAAATATATGAATGATTATTAATTTCGACATTTTAATTGAAAGATTTGAAAATTTACTCTTTAAAGTCAAAGTACATTTTTTTTTTCAAAAGTATATTTTTATACTTAGAAGTAAAATTTAAAATAATTTAGGTTTATGTTGCATATTAATTCTTTGTTTTAAAATATCATATTCAAAACAAAAATTTTATGCATTTCAATTCTAAATGAAATAAAACATATTAAATAATTTAATTTAAACAGATTTATAATAAAAGCGATAAACATTTTTAAAAAAATCCTTTTTAGTTAAAAATTGAACAAATTACATTTCTAAAAGATAAAAAAAATTTTTCCAGAATATTTTGTTTTTTTTATAAATTATTAAATTTCTATTCTAATTTATATTTTTTATTGAGCGGAAGAATTTTTAATTTAGTAAGTTGAAAAATAATTTACTTTCTTTTGATTTTAATATGATTTAAACGTCTTCTCTTGTTAACAAATCTTGTAACTTCTAAATGAATAATTTGTAACTTGGGTCTGCTACTGCTGACAAGAACCTATTTTTTATTATTAAGTTTTGCACTAATAATTTTTTATTAATTTGCTTACTCAATAGCTTTTTAATACAGGACCATCAAAGTATCAATAGCACTAAGTGTAATATTTTCACTTAATTCTGATTCAATAATTGTAATATTTTGCAGTATTTAATCTAAGTCCATATTTTCATAGCTTTTTAGAGTAACTTCATCTTCAGATATTACCTTTTTGGTTGCTATCATCAATTTTTCTACCTAACTTACTCTTTCTTCTATTAGCTTAAGAAACTTTTCTTCTTCATCTATTAAAAACTCAACTTATCTTGTCTATAAAATATTTAAAAAGCACATTAATGCTATGCCATAAGATATATTATATTTTTTTACCTTTTTTTTATCTTTGATCTGCCACTTCAATTAGATTCTTCTATCTTTAGATTTTTATGCATAGCCAAAAGAAATCAATTCAGAGAGATCTTCTACTTTAACTAGCTAAGCTGTTTTATTTGAATTTTTAATTAGCTCAAACTCTAAAAACTTGAACTATGTTATCATCAAAATCCTTTAATTAAAAAATAAATTATTTTATTTAAATCAAATTGTTTTATTTATATTTTTTTACTTTTAATTTAGTTTTTTCTTTGAAATTATTTCCTATGAAGCGAATAACTCGCAAGTAGAAAGATTTAAGAAATATTCCATGTCATATTCTTCACCTATTTCATATTATCCTTCTTTAACTAAAAACTCATAATCTTTGATTCTCCTGTTCAAAATTTTCTAAAAAGAATAAAATTATTCTTAAATTTATTGCATTTTCATTCAAAAATTTACAATATAGTTTATTATTTCATTTAGAACTTGAGTTAACATAAGGGATGAGTTCCATTTAATATGACTCATAACTGAGTTAAAAAAATTTCTTCCATCAGCTAATGAGGGATAGCAGAACTAATTTTTAAAAATGATTAAAAGATATTCATTCAATATTTAAATTGCTCTTTTTAGCAAAAATATAACTATTAGCAATACTTACTGTATTTTAAAAGAAAATCCTAGGATTATCATATGGATAATCTGGAGTTAGGACCAAATCTACAAATATATCGTTTTTGAATCTTTTAAACTCTATACCATGCTACTTTAAGCATCCAGCAGAGATTTTAAGCTATTAATCATTTTAAATATGAAAAATTCTAAAAATTATGCTTTAATAAAGATATAAAAATACTTCTATCTTTAAACCTACTCCTATTTCTGTAATTTATACAGAAATATCCTCTGAATCTATGGCATTAAGGTCTTCTAAATCTAATAATCAGTATTGAAAATAATATTCGGGATTTTGATAAAAAAGGTATTTTTTAAAGTACCTTATAAGATTTTATTTATTTTGGTATCATCTTAGAATATCCTGAATAGCGCTTCTTCAAAAGCTTCATTTTCTTACATCATTTTTAACTTCAAATAATCAACCTTATTACAAATATTGTTTCCTATTAACTACCCTTATTTTTTAATTATTCCTAATTCTGATAGTAAATTATTGATTTTTTGCAATATTATAATTTATTACTTAGTGACTGTAATAAATAAATGTATCTATCTTTCTTTATTCAAAAATAATAGAAACAAATAATCAAAAACTTTATTAAAAGGAAGTAAGTCTCTATTAACAAATTTTATTATCATTTTGTCTGATTAAATAATATATATCAGACTTTTAAAATATCTATTAAATTTCTAGTAATCATTTCAAGATCAGTATTTCGTCAGTCACTCGCTCAATCATTATTATCATATAAACTTATATCTAAAAATAAATATGCATTTGCATTAATACTTATCTCATTTTATTTTTTTAAAGTAATAAAAAAATTAAAAGTGTTAATCTATTATTTATTTAAATTAAACTTTTTTTTAATTATCAGATGCTATTACGGTCAAAATTAATAATTTTTATTCTCAATATTTAAGGATAATTTTGAGTTCTTTAAATTAACAAAATTAAAAATTCATATCAATATATACTGAAATTTTTATAAATGTTTGTTAATAATCGAAGCTCTAAAATAATTATATTTTTATTAAAATAAAAATTATTTAATTTTCATTTTTATTATCGATCAAAAATTGTTTATTTTAATAATTTTTTTGCCTTTTATTTAATTGATTTAAGTTTGATTTTAAACTCTAAAAAAAGATATTTAGGGCAATTTCAATATAATAGATAAATCTTAGTAAGTCTATCAGAGATTTCATCATTGGATTCCATAAAAAAATTAATGTAAAAAATACAATTTGATATTTTGCTATTTTTGAAAAATTAGAAAATGTTGTTAATTATATTAATAGAAGATATTCTTACTTTAGCTTTCCATTAATTATCTATTTTATTTGATTTAATGTTCTTACTAAGAATTCATCAGCTTTAAGATAAATAAATTATTATAATAATAAAAAAAAAAAAAATTGTTAATTAGAGTTTGATGTCAAAAATTAAATCATTGAATTTACAAATGATATTTTAACAAGATAACTTTAAAAATATCAAAATATATTTGAAGAGTGATGAATTCCTTTATGTTAGCTAAAAAGATTACTATTACTCTTTAACTTTTTAATATATTTTAACAGTTTTTAAATTTGAAAGCAAATAATTAATTGAAATTAAGTTTTCCCCAAAAACATTAAATGAAGTTTAGTTGGTGAATTACACTAATTATAATAATAAAAAAATACAAATTTAATTTGATTGCTTATTTATTTTAAAAAAAGCATAATCTAATTTTTTTTAATCTTAGTTTAACTATTATATAGCGATTTGGATGATGATGATGATGATGATTGATTTAAATTATTAAGATTAAGATAATTAGAAATCAGATAAAAAATTTAATAATAAAATTGAAAATCAAAAACAAAAAAACTTACTTACCCTTCTTTATTATGATTTCTAAGGTTTAATTACATAATTCCAAAAACAAACAACTAACCATATGTCTATTGTTAATTTTTTATGAAGTCAAGACAGAAGTTAATGTACGTTATGTTTTATTTAATAATTGTGCATAAATCAATATTAAAAATGTATAAATTAATTGAAATAAATTATTTCTTTTCATTTCCAATTTTTAAAAATTAGAAAGCAAACTTTTTTTTTTAAACCCTAAATGGAGTTAAAAAAATACATTTCAAAAACATGTAAAATCGAAGAATAATTTGAAAATAAGACATGTTTATATCGTATGACTACTTTTCAAGGAGCCAGTAAGAATTTTCCAAACACGCATCTTTCTGAATACATAAAAAATTTTCCTTTTCAGAACTATAGATAGTATATAAAGTTAACAGCAATAATAAAAAAAATAATTCCTACAGATTAGACTCCAAGTAAAAAAAATGCAATTATTTAATTTACCATTTTTGTCTTATTTATTTAGGTAAAAATAATGCAATATGCATTGTTTCTAGTACTCTTAATGAAGGAAATAACAATTAAGACATAAAGTTGAAGAGCATTTTTAATTTTTTAGACTAAAACAAATAGAATTAGTATAAAAATATACTAAACGCATTTAAGAGGCATATAGACAGCTGCTCTGATGAGCGCTTATCAAAGTTATATTAGAATCTTAGCTAAGAAAATTGGCCTATTGAACATATAAAAAAGAGAGTGAATATCAATCTTAAAAATTGTTGCAGATTGAATTTAAAGATTAAAAACTTGATAACAAATAATAACCTCAAAAACATTTTTATTCATTTTTTAAAAAACTGTCAATAATTTTGGCTTAATGATTCTAAAATAGTTAACAAGGAGCAGTATATTGAGATAATTAACATAATGATAGAAGCTTATGATAAAAATATACTACAATAATTTACAAAATATTATAAAAAAAAAAAGTGAGCAGTTAGTTATGTTTATGTATTATCTAAGATTGTATTAATCTTTGCGAAAGTCTTTTATTATAATTTTTTACTGATTTTCTTTTGTAAATATGAATAAATTTCATAACTACAATTTTATTATATTTAAAAAAGAAAAAAAATTTAAACCTTAATTTATTTAAAGAATAATTATGTTTGCCTATTAATCCAATATTTTTAAGTCAAATTAATTCTTATTTAAATAATCCTAAGTTTTATAAAAACTAAGTAAATTAGAATGGGATAGCTTTTAAAAAAAAGAAGCACATGCATATATTTAAAAAAAATAAAATAATAGTTTTATTCAAAATTAAAAATATTTAAAATATAAAGTTTATACTGTTTAATAAAATTAAAAATATTATTTAGATGTTTTTATATAATTTAAAAAATACGTAATATCTTTTTCAACACATTTTTATTTTTTCAAATTATTTTTATTTTAAGATAATCAAAAAGTTTAAATAAAATAACTAATATGTAATATATTTATATAAAACTACTAGCCATGACATAAATCAAAATTAATTAACTAGGTCCATTTATTTTTATGAAGCAGTAGTTATTGTAGTTAGAATATTAAATAATTTATTATTTATCAGTTATATTTATTGCCATTCATCATCTCATTTATTTCTTGATTTAGAAAATTTTAATCATCATACCATTTTTATTACTTAGAGTGCAAATCTTTCTTTTCTTCTAAATTTTGAATCAATTGTTTAATTTTTTTTAATCTTAAAGGTTTATTGAATAATTGATGTAATGTGAATAGATATTTTATTTTGAAAGTTAATTAGTTAATTATGTTGGAGAATCAAATATAAAGTCTAAAATGGTTTTTAGACCTAATATCCCAGCAAAAAAATCAGCAATCATATTATTAGTTATGCCCACATATTTGCTAAAATATAAAATAAAATATTAATATTATTTCTAAACTTAAACTAAACTATTTAAGTTTTTGTTATGAATCTAAACTATAGTACTCCTCTTTAGCACTTACTTGTTACTAATGGAGCTTCTAATATTGAATATATGAACTATTATTTAAAAAATTATTTTTTATTTATTAAAATTTCAGGGCGCTTATCAAAACTTTTTTTTTTAAGCGAATTCATAAAGTTCATAAGAAGAAACAAATTCTTTTGGTAAGTATTCATTAAATGTTTTAGCATAGTTGGAATTTTTTTCTTTTTCTTTTTCTTCAGGTTCAGTTTCTAACGAAGAGTTAGTTGTTTTTTACCTATCTTTCTTTAGCTTTAGATCATATGGTTAGCTTGTTTTATTTAAAATTACAAGCAAATTTTTTTATGTTAACTTAAGGCATTAATAAAGAGCTGATATTTGTAAAAGATTCTAATAATCTATGATATCAGAATATTCAATTAAATAAGATCACCTTATTAATTCCTCCCCTCCTTTAAACATGATCAATAATTCTATTTAAAATGATCGAATTAGAATCTCCAAAATCATAAAGACCACATATCGAAATTAAATATTCCTAGTCTCCTTTACGATATTTTTTTAAATAGATCCATCAACTTTAATCTTTGTCTGTGGGACCAAGAAGGTAGGCTTTAATTTATCAATATTTGATATTATACTACTGATTTATTACCTGGCAACACCCGGTCTTCCAATTATTAAAGCATAGACTTTTTATTATTCTTGATATTTTTCTCATTAAGAAAACATTTAGCAGACAATAAAGCAGCACCAGCAGCTATGAATTTTTTACAGAATTAATTTATTTTCATTTTATTTTTTATAATTAATTATTTTTTAGGTTTAAAGATATTTATTAGAAATTATTAATTATGATTCTCTTAAGTTAAGAGAAATTTGTCCTCAATCGAAAATTTTATTTATTTTAGTCTATATTAAATACAAAATAAACTAATGATGACTGTTACATTTAATTATCACTAATAAACATTTTTGGGAGTGTTATGCACTAAATAAATCGTATTCTGGGCTCTATCTATCACTTCTTTAAGTTCTCTTATAAAATATCAGCTTAATTACAAATTATGTTTTTATTAATTAATTAATATGTAAAATATTTTTAATTTAGCTTAGTAATAAAAGTATATAAAATGGTAATAGAATTTTATTTATTAGATATATTACATTATAGGAGATCTCAAAAGCTATATATATATTTTTAGTTAGAATTTATAGAAGCTAGAAGCATTTTATATACAGACAAATTATTTTCTTCTATTACTAAATCACATATAACTATTTAATTTTACCACAAATTGTAAGTAATTTTGAAATTAGTGAATCAAGCACTACTTAAATACATTTATTATTAATATATGATTAATTTAAAAATAAAAAATAGTTAAATCAAATGTAATAGGAAAAATATCTCATGAATATTTTTTTCAATGAATTGAAATTAACATTTTGTCTAATTTAAGCAAATTTTTGAGAAACAAAATATTTTTACTCAATTTGGAATGAAAAAGAGTGATAAAAAATTAAATAATTTAAAAAAAAATTTTGAAATGAATTAATATTAATTAAATAAAAATACAAAAATTAAAAACGTTTTATTATTTTTTAATTTCAATAAAAGCTTTCTAGAATTTAGAAAATTAAGTTAAATTTGAACAAACATTAACTGAACTTGTAATATTAAAAACAATGCAATTTTAGAATTGTAATTAACAACAATTTTGAATGATGAGAAGATGCCTATATTCCACGTAAATTTCCATTCCTGTTAATGGAATAAGTGCAGCTAAAATCATGTAAGCATACTAATCAAACTAAAATATAATTGAATGACATTCTTTTCGAAAACAATTAAATTTAAAATAAAGAAAAAAAGAAGAATCTATCTATTTATCAATCTATATAAATTTCAACTCAACTTAAAATAAAAGAAGAAATCACAATTAAGAAAAAGATTTTTAATTTAAAAATATCTTATAAATTAATTACTAGCAAGTAGGAATTATAAAATTAAAGATGGCTGAAGCATTTGCTAAATATAAAGCATTCGATTTTTAGAATAGCAAAGAATGGTAGAAGTACTATGATGATTTGCTACCAGTACCTTAATACAATTAAGTAGAAAAGTTTAAAAGAAAATGGTATAAAAAGAATATTGATCCTTCTTTTGATGTTGAATACAAAGAATCTGAAAACGCTTCAAATAATGGAGCTGGATAACAACAAGCTTAAGGACCCTAAGCAACTCCTTACAAAAACCCCAAACTTTACTTAATTGAAAATATCTTAAAGGGATTAGTTTTCCCTGGCTCTTTATTTTTAAATCCATGGATAGTAAAGATAATGATCATCTTAGCATCAGTTTTAGCAGTAATTAGAAACAAAGGTATGATAAAATTCAACACTCAATATCTTATACTAGCAGTAAGCAGTGAGTTCTTCCATAATATAATCTTCACTCTCGCTATGCCTCATAGCAGAAACTCATTCGTTTTTTATTTACCCATTTATATTCAATTCCTTAGCGGTTTATGTGAATATATTTCTACCTAGCCCAATTTAATTCCTTCAGTTTAAAGTAATCCTGGATTCAAAAATGCTATCGCTTTTGTCAAGGCTAATAGAAACTATTTAATAAATGCCAAAAACAAAGTAGAAATTTACTTGTTCTTCTATACCATCTTCGGTGCCTTCTTCGGTGTTACTTCTATTTTAAATATTCTTTTAATGTTCTAGTTCATTTCTGTAAAAGATAAGACAATAGCTTCTATGAGATAAGCCTAAAGCGAGTTCAAGTATTCAATAGTAAATGTTGCTCCTGGCCCATTAAAGCCAACAGCTTAAAAGTTTGTTTAACTCTACGAAAAGCTCCTTAACATTATGGCTCCTAAATAATGAGCGAAATCTTAAATAAATAAAAATATTTAAAATTTTGTTAATTTCTTGTTAATTAAAGCGTTTAGCTTTTAACTATACATTGTAAACAATAATATTATTTTTTGGAATACAATTTATTTAAATTGAGTTAACATTTTAAAAGATTAAAGAATATTTAAATACATACAATTAATTCCTTTTACACATAAAAAATCTTTATTATAAAAATTAATAGTAATTTATTTCAACACAATTCAAAAGCGACTAATCTTCTTGATTTTTGAAATTATCTAGAAAATATATTTTTCTGATTTTGCAATTATTTGATTGAAGGCCTTTTATCAATTTTATAAAAATTAAAAAAATTAAAAAAATAAAATTAATAAATTACCTTGATTGGATCTTAAAATAATTTAAATTCTTTAATTAATTAATATAATTTGGCAACACATTTAACCCTTATTCAGTATATTGACTTTTGCTAATTTTTAAAAATATTTAATACAAATTAATATAATTTTTTACTTTAGTAAAAGTGTTAGATTATTTAAACTCTAACATCCAGCTAAGCCTTTAGCAATAATTTTTAATCCATCGTCATACAAATCTTTATTTAGGAAACACCTTTTTTAATTTTGTTGATTTTAGTATATATTTATGAATTATAAATTAATTTATACTATAAAGAAATGGAAAAAGTTTTCAAATTCTTTGACTTTAAAAGCTCATCAGACAAAGTTTCTAAGCAGATTTTTTCTGGGAAACTATTTTTAAAATATTAAATTTCAAGAAATTACTATATTTTATTGTGCAATTTAAAAAGGACTAAAAAAACTTAATTTTTTTAATTTTTATTGTAATTAATTATGAAGTATTTATTTAAAAAATGGTTTTACTCTAATTATAAGTGTAAGCAGCTGAGTAAAGGTAATTAAAATACAGATTAAATTAATTAACAAACTCCTTATTAATTAATATTATTTTTTCTTTTTTATAAGACAATTAATTAAGTACTAAATAACTAAACTTATAACTTACTGAACAAATATTTTTACAGTTTTTAATAAAGTGCATTTTGATAAAGCTTCACCCAAACTTTGAATTCCATTTTCAGTAAATAATGAATTACTATTTATAAACATGGCAAATTTTAACTTTTGGAGAAAATAAATAAATTTACCTTGCAGAAAATGTAAATTCACTTATTGATTTGATTTTTTCTAGTATAGATCCTAATTCAAAAAGGCTTGAATTACTTAAGCTTGATTAACTAAAAAATAAAGTTTTGTAAATGTCTTTTATAAATTCTAAATTACTTAAATTATAGATTTAGTTATTTCAGTTCACTTATTTGAGAAATAAAATTTGTTAGCAAAGATATATCGTTTGATTCTAAAAACATATCACTTAATATAATAAAAAAATTTTTTTTATTTTTTCTTTCAAACAATTTTTTACGAAAAATCTAGATTAAGCTTTTTTAAATTCTGCAACTAACCAATTTTATTACTTTCTTCATTAAGGTATGACTAATTGATTTTCTGAATACAATTTTTTCTTTTGTTTTTATATTTTTTTTTAATTTAAGTTAACTCATTGGAAAATTTTACTTGAATTTCAAAACTAATACTTAAAGCTGAAAGCACTAGCTTACAGAGAAAATAAATGGATTTAAGCTCTAATTCTTTATAAAATTGTTGCTTATTTTTATTTAAAAATATATAAAAAATATTATTCTTGAATAAAAATTACTTTAAACAAAGTTTCAATTTCAGCAGGTTTGGAATTTAACTAACTTATTAGCTTAAAGATAAAAGACCTTCATCTCCAATTTAGTTTTCTCTTTTTATAAAATTTATTCAAAAGTAAAAATTAAAAAAAAAATTTACTCAAAAATAAGAGATAAAGCATGCAGATTAGGATATTTTTATAAACAGCTTACAATTTATTAAAATCCAACATTATTTATTTCATTTTTTCTAATAATTTTATAGCATTAATTTAATTCATTCATAATATATTTTACGAAAAATCGAGCTTAATAGACTATAAATTGATAAGCTTCGCAATTTATTTAGCAAACTAAGACAATTATTCATTCCAAATGTCATATCCTCTAATTGTTAAAATATAACTCAAATAAGAAAAACTATTTTTTTCAAAACAATAAAATTTACTTAAAGCAAACTTTTAAAGTTTCTAAGCTATTCAAAAGACTTACTTATTAAGTAAACTATTTAAATATTTCTTATTTATACAGATTTGATGCTTCATTTCTTATTTTTCAAAAATTTTTTTTGTTGATTTTAAAAACAAATTTTTTTCTAAATTAAATTTTATTTTAGTTTAAATATTACAATTCAATGTTTAGTTTCAAGACTTTCAAATTATTGAGATTACCAATATAACAAAACATGCTTTATTTGTGATAAGTGAATTAATTCAAATATAATCTGTTAAAATAAAATTTTATCTTAAAAATATTATTTTGTTCACTTGCTTACTTTAGATTTAGTTATAAATCTTCAAGATAATTTAATTCCTTAATAGAACTTGCTAGATGTAAAGCATCATAACTGCTTGCACTTCAAATATATATTTAAGTAAAGTGTTTTTTTTTTTATTTAATTTTTATTTAATTTACTAAACTAATAAAGAAAGGTGACGAAGCTCTTTGAAAAAATAGGATATTAACAACACGACACCACCTCAAACCCTAGGTGGTTTTAACTCTAAATATTCGCATTATAGCGAATATTTTGAGTTAAAACCACCTAGGGTTTGAGGTGGTGTCGTGTTGTTAATATCCTATTTTTTCTTTGTATTAAGCCAATTTATTAGCATCCGATTAGGAGAAGTAAATTTCTCTATAATTAATTGAATTTTATTTATTAAAATAAATAAAAATTAAGCTGCTTACAAATATTTAAGCTTCAAAGAATTATATTATACTTCTTTATTTAGATAAAACTATTTTTTAATTTAAAAAAATTTAACTTAACTAATAATTTAAGCTATTTAATCAATCAACTTCACTAAAACATTGTAATTATCTTTGTAATTCCATTTTTTTTTTTTTTTTCTTTTTTCTGTTTTAGAAATAATTTGACTTTTTTACTAACAAATTAAACATAATTAATATTGATGTGAAAAAATAAATTAAATCTTATATTAAATTAACCTATATATCATTTTTTATTATTTAAACAAACTTTAATAATTAAATAAAAGGTTTTTGTAAAATAAATTAATTCAAATTATAAAATAATTTTATTTATTTAATAAATTTGAGTAAATTTTGGAAATAAAGCAAAAAATCAAAAGAATAGTAAAATATGACATTTTTTAATTAAATATATTAGTAAAGATATATTAATGCTTTAAAAATATTTAAATTTTATGAAGTTTTTTTTAAATAGGAACGATTGGTTTGATATAGAATCAATTTTATTTGATAAGAAATTATTAAACTTTACAGTTTAATATTTTTTTGGTTTTAGAATAATTAAAATTGATTAATTAAAAATAAACATCCTGATTTAATTAATATAGCCAGCCCCCTGCAGAAAAAAGACTTAATTAAATTAATCTTAATTTTTTAGAATAGATCATAATAATTAATTTCTACTTAATTTAGGAGATTTTAGAGTATTTTTATTTTAAGATTAAAATTTAAAAAAAGAAAATGGAAATAGAATAGGTGTCAATAGTAAATTAATAGGCTAAAGATCATCAATAAAGATTTGCTATATAGAATATAGATTTTATTAAATTAAAACATCATCATTATGCAAATTTGAGTGTTATCGCAGAGAGCAATTTTTTCTTAGCTTTGAAAACTTTCAATTAATAAAAAGGTTATATAACAGCTATTTTTTTAATTGATAGTGAAAATACTGGTGACGACTTAGTGGATCAGCATCTTTTAGAAAATGAATATTAAACTGAGATACTATATTAAATTATTAAATAAGCCTTTAAAGAAATATAAAATTAATTTGATGATGAGCTTTTCTTTAATAAAAACCACATTCTGTATTAAGAGGAAATTTTAAATAATTAGGAAGAAATGGTGTAACTTCCTGAAAATTTCAAATCCATTTATTTGATTGAATATGATTTGTGTAAATTATTTATGATTGAATCAAAAAATTTAAATAAAAAATAATTTTAAAAGATCCCAAAGCTTTTACATGTGACCAAATTAAGAACTTTCAAAGTAAAATGTTTAACCACGATGAAGTAAGTATTTAAATCTAATTTATTATATTTTAAAATAACTATATTCTAAGCTCTAAATAGGAGTTTACTAATATGTGAGAAATTTGATAATTGATAAAAGGTAAATTTTTTGATTAAATTATTTTAAAAAACAAATTTTTTTATAAAATTAGATAAAAAAAATACTACTTTGACTTCGAAGATTTTCAAAGAGTTAGCCAATAAATTAGGAAATGCAACAATTTAGAATAATTAATCATACATATGCTGTAAATTTAACAATAAAAATAATAATTGATTTTAATTTTAAAAAATAGTGAATATAAGATCAAACTTAGTGATTTAGAGGATCTAGCTAGTGCTTTTAGCGAATGCAAAAATTTAAAAATTCTCTGTCTTTATCTAAGGTTCATAAAATAATTACATTTATATATATATATATATAAGTTATTATTTAAATATAGCGAAAACAACATTGATAAGAAATGCTTTAATCACCTACTCCATAGCTTAGAAAAATTGCAGAATTTAACAAGACTAGAATTAAATATTAGGTTGATTTAACTTCTTTAATTAAGTAATTCTTATATTTATTTTTATAGAGACAATCCTGTTGAAAAAGACTCTTTTATTGGAATTGGAATGGTTATTAGACAATTGAAATACTTAGAAAATCTTCAACTAAATTTAAGGTTTATATTTTATTAATTAAAATCAGCTTTAAAGAAAATATCTTAAACTAATTTAGCAAAACGGGAATAGATTCTGAAAATTTAGAAATATTAGCTCAGTGCATTTCAGAAAATAAAAATATAAACTCAATTCTTTTTTCTTCATAGTAATTAATTCTAAAGCTTAACAAAATATTTAATTAATTTTTATTCTAGCAAATCAAATTTTGATAGAAATATGCTCGAAATTATAATGAATAAATTTGGCAAACTGAATTTAGAGAATTTCAACCTTTATTTATCGTAAACCTTAATAAATTTAAATATTTCAAAATTTATCTATTATTTATTTATTTATTTATTTATTTATTTATTTATTTATTTATTCAAGTTCAAATAAATTGATTCACTCAGATTTTGAAGTTTTTAATTAAAATATTTAAAACTATCGAAATTTAAAGTTTCTTAAGCTTTGTTTATCGTAAAATTGATTTAAATAAGATATCATTTTGTTAACTTGTTATGTATTAAAGGGGTGTTGACAATACTGAGGGACTAAGTGATTTTGCACTCTCTATAGGTTAGCTTGTTAATCTTAATATTCTAAAGCTTTACTTTAGGTAAAATGAATTTGATTTTCTTAATGATCTAATACAATTTCATTCTTAAAAAAATTTAGAAATAACTCTATCTCTTCAAAGGAAATATCAGAAGTTGGGAAAAATATAAGCAAACTATCAGATTTGAAACAATTAACTTTAGTTTTAAAGTAAAAATATTTCTATTAGATTTTTGTAAACTATTGTTTTTAATAAGAAAAAATGATTTTTCCAACCCATTCTTAGAGTAATTTGCCAACGATTTATCCTAATGCAAACAATTAGAAAGTCTTAAATTAAATTTTAAGTAATTTTTGATTTATTCTATAAATATTGCTTTTTGCTATTTATTTACAAATTATTTAAATAAGCTTCTGTAAGTTAAATCAAGAAGACTTAGTTTTATTTACTAACTCTCTAAAATTATTGATTAAACTAAGACATCTTAAACTAAAGCTAAAGTATAATTTTATTTTTTAAATTAATATCTCACAAATTATTTAAATAAAACTTAGAGAAAACTAAATACATAAACCATAATTAGTAAGTCTATTCTAGAATCTATAAAAATGTCCTTCTTTATCCTAACTTCAAATAAAATTGAGGTAGAAATGCTTTATGATTTTTAACAATTTAAAAACAATATTTTAAAAAAATATAGTTTGGATCATATTGATAAGGGAGGCATAGAAAATATTATTGAATAAATAATCTTGATAAAAAGCTTGAGTAGACTTAATTTAAGATTGATGTAAATATAATTTTTTAGTTAATAAATGATTTAAATTAAATGAATAAAACAGAAATTATCTATACAACTAAGAAGATTTTCTTGTTATTGGAGAAAAAATTAGATACTGGAAAAATATCTTAATCCTATAACTAAGTATAAAGTAATTAAATATTTATCTATTTTGATTAGAACTTTATTTATTATTACATATAAAAATAGAAGTGTTGATGAGTTAATTATTTCTAAACTCTCTTAGAAAATATCTAAGGCACGTAGAATAGTAGAATACTATGTCAAGTCATGGTGAATATCTTATAAAATAAATAAAAGGCTAATATAATAATTTTCAAAATTGTCTTAATTTTTTTTACAATCTGCTAAATTTATCAATTTAGCAACTTAATAAAGTAAAATGTATTTCAAACTGAAAATTTATTTTTAAAAGAAAATGAATTAAACTATTTTATAAAATTATTGTTGATTAAATATTAATTTTTTGTTATCACTTTTCTCAAAATTTTTAATTTTTAATAAAATTTACTAAATGTTTTTTTTTTGATTTAAAGAAATAACTTTATAAACTCAACTTCTATCTTTATAAAAAAAAATAATTTTTTTGGTGAGCATTTAATATTATGTAAAAAAAAAAAAATTAGCAATCAAATTCTCTTTTTCCACTGCTTTTCTTTTTTCATAAAATCATTTAAAATATTTTTATTTTATTTGTATCTTTTTAAAAAATATAATTTTCTTTGCTTAATATTTGATTTAGCTTTTAACATTTCCATAAATATCTAAAAAACTAATAAATATTTTATAAACTCAGCTCATATCTATGAATCAATTTATTATTGTTATGTATTAAGACTATCAAATAAATGAAAAAAGAATTATATTTACAATTGAAAATAAGTTAAATATTTTATTTTAAATCTAGCCATGTTTTTTTTACAAATAATTCAATGATTTTTTTATAATTTATTCAATTTCTTGATTTATTTTTAATCTATATTTACAACAAATAATACATTTTTATATATGAAATATACAAAATGAATAATACAATTGACAAAAATAATCTTCTAAATTAAAAATATTCAGAAAATTTTAATAACATTTGACTCAGCATATTTAGGTTATTCTATTAAAGTTGTTTTTTCTATTTAACATATAATATTTATCTATTTGAAATATTTCTTAGCAAACACTTCAAAAGCAAAATAAAATACTTTGAAGTATTAGTAAAATGAATGATAAATCTTTTAAAGATAAAGTAATAATTTTTAAGAATAAGATGATAAAAATAAAATTTTAATTTGACCTTAAAATCAAAGTAAAGAAGGTATATTTCCTTTTGACATAGTTATGGAGTTTTTATAATTTCCTAAAATATTTGATTGCATTTAAGGAGTTATCCCTAGTTATTAGACTATATCCTTATATGGTTTTAGTTTTTTTCTTAAAACACTCTAAAATACATGCAATTTATTATGGTCATTTGCATTTCTTGCAGAAGAAGGACTAAGTGAAGGTTTTTACTAAGGGTTATTACTTGATTTAGGTGAATTTTTAGTTTTAACTATTTTATAATCATTATATGTAAGAGGGGTTAAGCTATGCTTAAAATTATGCTTTTTATCCATCATACAATCTTCTTCATTTTCTAGTTGCTATTCTTAATTATGATTTTCACTAATTTTTTGTAATTAATGATTTTCTACATTTTAGTTTGTATATGATGATATCTCTGAATATTAAGCAGCTTGTTGACTATTGAGATTATAATAGTTTTCTTAATTTGATGGCTAAGTCTGCAATTGATTAAATTCAGTTTTTATTTGTTTTTTGTTGAATAAAATTGATCCACTAGCTTAAGTTTTTATTTATTAATTAAAATTAATTTAGTTTTAATATTCAACAGATTCGGGTATTTAATAATTATAACCATCGAATTTATAATGACCATAATCAGATAGCTTTGTATTTGGGCTATGTCCTGTTAGTGAAGATATCCTCTATCTTATTTTTTGGAGAGTTTAAAATTCTTTAGTTTTTTAAATGTTTTTAAGTGGTTAAATATCTTAATACTCACTTAGTATTGATTAGGGAAGGCATTCACTTTCTCTTCCTTTTCTCTTAGTTTTATCTGGAGTGAACAATCTTTTTTTAAGAGCTGATGGAATAAATGAATCATCGGTATAACTTACATTATTACTTACATTACTGCTCTAAGCTATTTTAATTCCTTTATTTTAACTATCTGTTTTAGTATAATATTTTGGTAGATAAGAAATACTACTTAAGGAATTTTAGTTTTATTCTTTTATGAGATTATCAACATTCAGTGATGGAATATCTATTTTCTCTAGAAAGTTTTAATAATAATCTTTTCTTTAACTGTTACGTTTATGCTGGTATTAATTTTAATTGTTTGATGAAGAAATATTTTAAATATCAACAAGAGTATTTTGTATTGATTTAATATTAATTGTATTTATTGAATTATTATGGGATGTTGGCATTAAAGAATGAATTTAGCTATCCTTGTAAATATCCTCATCAATAAATTTCTTAAGTTCTTTGTTTTTAGATTTTATTTTTTGCTAAATATTAAAAACTTTGTAGCTGCCATTTATTACTCTTCTAGAAATCTCTTTTGAGTATTTTTAGTTAATTTAATTGATACTCACTTATTCTTTAAATCTATTCTATTCTCTATGAGGGTCATTTAAGTTTACTTTGAAAGAAGGAGCTACTATTCCTTAATTCTTGCAAATATTTGGAGAGTTTTAGCATTTTATTTTACCTGACCCAAATTTATCAAGAATAACTAAAACTGGCTAATTACAACAATAACTAAATGGCATCAAATCACAATCTATTTAAATTTTTTATTTAAAATAATTTTTCAGATTCTATTTTAATTCATTTGAAATAAATGTTTTTTTGCAAATTAACGAATTTGTATTTTCTTAAGATTTTTAACAAATAGTTTAAATTAATGAATGATTAATTAAAATAAGATGAAATAAAATTACTGTGAAAGTAAACAACATATTTATTTCTAAGAGTGTCTTTACACACTAGAAGACTATTTTCATACAATGATAATTCACTAAATATATTTTGGATGACTTCCCTTATATTATTTATTATGTTTTCATTATCTTTTAATACAATTGGATTTGTGAATTCATCTAGTCTAACTTTTCAATAGAAAACAAAACAGGTGCTTAATTATGCATTGCGATAAGTTAAAATTTAAATTACCTAATGTGATATACTCTCTAAGTGGAATTCGAGTAAAGTAAATATTTTGAAACATTCTTGATTGCAATCCATTATTTGAGTTAGCTTTCTGGATATTAGAAGCATGGTCTAATTATGATATCTCTCCGTCTTAAAATTCAACTTAAAACTCATTTTCATGACTAATTTATCATTAAAATATGAAATTAAACATTTGATACTCTGCTATTTTTTATTAATTATATATTTTACATACTAATTCATTTCTTTTTGCTTTTGATTTGATCTTCTTCTATGTTTTTAATCATTTATGCTCATTATTTACTCAATAAGTTTTAATAGTAATTATGCTGAAAATTTAATTTTAAGTGATTTAAAAAATCACTGTTATTAATTAACAATAAATATTTAGAGATTCTTTTATAGTAACAAATCCATCAAATCCATTCACACATTAAATAAAAGTAAAAAGGGATTTACTCATTATTATTATTTGCATCTTATAAAACAGGATTGCTACTATAAATACTTCATTAAATATCTTCTGTAAGCTTATTTTAAAAAAAAATAAAGAGTGAGGATTTAGGAATATTTTTGGGCTTCAATAATGCAAATATGTGAATTACATAAATAAATTTTTAAAGTATCACCTTTAATTTTATTCTTGATTTAAAAATAGGATTTTTACTTTTTTATTCTTTATTTTTAATTGCATTAAAATATTTTACTATAAAAATCAAATAAAGAATAGTGATAGGATATTACCTACAACAAAAATTATTGATGTAATGCGTTTTTATTTAAACTCATTTTACAACAAAAGATATAATAGTTAAATATTAATTTAAATGAATAATAGTACTTAACTAATCAATAACTATCTATCTAAATTATATAATACTAAAAGTTTTTCAGATTAAAGAGCTTGGCAAAGTAACCAAATATATTAAAAATGAGTACCTCTAGAATTCCTGTAATAAAGAATTATAATTATAAATTTAATCAATAGCATGAAGAGCTTAAAAGATTTTAAACTATTTATATTAGGTATCTTTAGAAATAGATGTAAGTAAGGCATAGAACATGAAATTTAAATCATTAGATTTTCAATCGGCAAGAAATCCTATTGATAATAATTAGAGTTAAATGTCTACTTTACAGCAATCAGCAATCCGTTCTATAAATAAATACTATTAGTATATATAATTTTAAGTTTTATAAATAAATAAAATGAATATTTTAATTGCTTATAGATCCAATAACGTTAAAGACATATTGGGGTATGAAGAAAGCCTTCTATCTAAATAACTAAAAAACTCAGAGGTTTCATTATTTTCAACTCGTTTTTACATAAATTAATGCATCTAATGATTTTTTTAGAATAGCACTTAAAAATAAATAGTCATGCTTTAGTTATATGCATTAACTATCATGTTTTTTAAAAATAGAAAATTGATTATTAAGCTGAAGTTAGTAATAATATGATGTCTTTAAAATAATCTTATGATGCATTGCGCAATAAATATACTAAACTTGAAAAAGAAATAATTAAAATGAGAGTAATAACTTTTTGAATATTTATCTTTATTACAATTTTTGCCAATAAATTGATAATAGAATGAGCTGGAAATTATGAAGTAAAATGAAACAACTCTTTCAATTGGAGTTTATGGAAACGAGGAGGTAAAAATTTACTGGAAATATTTAAAAATTAACCAAAAAAATAAAATTAATATGTATTTATCGAAATAAACCTAAATATAAAAGTATAACTTTCTTTTGTTATATGTAGATAATGGAATTAATATTTATTATTAGGTTTTATTGGAATAATATAGTTAAATTATAAAAATGTTTTATTATTTTTAGGTTCATGAATAAATGCAATTAGAGTATGAAAAATTTTAATAGCAGTTATTGGAAGTTGAATCAAATAGAAAGACATACCTTCATATGATTAATAGAATGAGAGTAATATAATTAGATTTAAAATAAATTTCTAAAATCTTAAATGATTTTACTTTTATTCTATCTTTTGCTACATTAGCTAATTAAAAAAAATAATTATATTATAGCAAGATAATTAAGTCTTTAAGCTATAAGTAAACCAAAGAAAAGATACATTAGATTAGAGTAATACAGTGTTAAATCAAGCAAATGTGAAGCTATCTCAAATTTCATTCAAAGAAGTTAAAGCTTAAATTGCATTGGAGGAAGTTAAAAAGGTAATTCTCAATCTTATTTTAAAATAATATAATTTTTGAAATATTTTATTCAAGAAAGGAATTAATCTATTAATAAAATATGAAAAAAGCATAAATAATTAATTCAATAAGAAAGAGAATTGAATCTAACAAAGTTTTAGCATGAAGTAGAGCAACAAGTAGATTTAGAAAAACAAAGGTAAATTATTTTTTTAATTTCTTAAGTAATTACAAACAATATATGTCGAGAATAGAGATGAGAGGATAAAGAGATAGTAAGAAATTGCAGAGATAGCACAAACTGATATGCGTGACACAAATATAGTAGAATTATTATTAATTTAAATCATACTTAATAATTAATATTTGAACATATTATTTTAATAAATAAATCTCAAAAATATTTTTATATATTTTAGAAAAAGTGGAGATAACTTTTTCTTGTTAACCAGTTTTTAAGCACTTTCCTGAAAAGAAAGATGGAAAATGAAATGAGTAAATATGAAAACATCGAAAAATCTTTCCAAAAAATAAAAGCCGCAACAGTAATAAAATATATTTTTAACACTTACTTTAATTTATTAATTAATTATGTAGTTTGATTATCAAATATTTCAAGGTTCTTCAAAATTTTCAATTGAGATACTTAAATTAATTAAATCATAAAATAATAAGATTGATAAATATAGAGATTTTATATTGAATTTAGCAGTCAATTTTTAATTTTTAAAAAGGGTATTTGTGAAGCTGGTGAAATTGTGCATAAATTTTTGAATAGGGAAAGCACTTATAGTAGATTATTGATATCAATAGAAGAATATGAATAAAAGATTGATAATTTAAAGAAGAGTAATGATTAGCTTAAGGAGAAACTATAAAATCTCAAAGCAGAATAACCTTAAGATAGAACAGAAAATAAGCAAACATTATTAGAAATAGATGAGTTAATTACAAAGTATTAGAATACATCAAACAAAGCTGAACAAACTAGGCTCATAGAATAAAAAATATATAATTGGGGAATAAATTATCTAGCTAAAATTGAAAGAGTAAAGATTTATTATTAATTTTATTATAAAAGATTTATTATAAATGTTACAGCTGCAATTTTTATTATAATTGTTGTTGTAATAACTATTATTATAGATATTATATTTTTATAACTATAATAATTAAATTTCTTTAAAAAACTATTAATTCAAATACATTTGCTAGATCTTTAGAAGCTAATTTCAATATTTTTTTCATAATTCACTTACTCTATACAAAATATACAATTTCTTTATCGCTTTATTGTATGTAAAAGATATCGAATATGCTTTTAAAGTGTAATCAAGTTTATTTATTGTTTGAAAGACAAATTTGTTCATCCAATAAAATTACCATTTATTTCACCTTATTTGAAAATATTTTTAAAAGTGAGATAAAAAAAATAAAAAATGTTATTTTTTACAATGATTTCGATTGAATAAAATTTTTTAGAATTTTAATAAATAATTCATTTACTTATAATTAGGTTCTTGGAATATCAAATGAAAAGGTAAGATTCTACTAATAAAAGTACAAAAAGTCTGATATACCTAAGTTAATAAGCGAAATTCTTAAACACATGTAGGAAAACCTCACCTAAGTAGATAGTGAAGTAATTTTATTTAAAGTATTAAGAGGAGAAGCATATTTTAGAAGAATCAAGTTAAATTTAATAAACAGATATATTTTTTATCTTGTTTTAAATTCCTCTAACATTAATTTATTTTTTACCCACAAACTAGTTATCAATTTTTATTAACCAATGAATACCTAACAAAATTAGTAAGTTGAACGCATGATTACAAATTAATACAGAAATATAGAAAACTTAGATATTGATAATGATTTCAAAAAGCGAAATAATAGAATCAAAGAATATATTACTCAATAAAGCAATAAAGGGACTCACGAGCGCCTCTCTAGGATTGAATTTACTGAACCAGAAACAAATAGCTTTGAAGGTAATAGCTGATGATTTAATTTTACATAAGATATTTTTTAATTTATTTGATTAGCTAGCTAAATACCTCATAAGCAATAGAGTAGATAAACAATTTATTGATATGAGTTTAATTTAAATTCAAAGTATTTAAGCTTTTCTCCTACTTTTAATTCTTGAATTATATAAAAATTCATCTTAAGCAAACACTAAGATGAAGTAAAAGCTATTAAGCTAAATTTACAGTATTAGAAAGTAATCAGAAATATTTATTTATATTGGTAATAGATACGAGCTGCTTGATAATTAGTCATCTCTTATTAAATTATGTTAAGTTGTTTTTATTAATTAATAAGCTAACAAATGATTCGCTACTTTAATAAATCTGATTACATATCATATAAATTAAATATCATCAAAACCTCCCTAATTAACTTTAAAAAACATGGAATATCAGCAAACTAATCATTTCATGATTGCATTAGAAATAAATTATTTTTTGTTAAGATATTTCTAAAAGAAATTTCTAATTAATGAATTAAATTTTTTAATTTTGAACTTTCATCAAAAATGAAGATTACTTTGACTATGTAAAGTGAATAAAAGAAATAAAACAAATAATTCTTTGATTGAAAATTTATTTATTTTATTGATTTCTACTCTGTAAACTGAGATTTTACAAAAAGAAAAAAGTTAGTTCAGTATAATGATGATGCAAATTCTGGCTTTTATTAATTAAAAATTACATATTTTAGTACATAATTTTAAGTTTTGCCCCAAATTGTGCAGCTATTTTGTCACTTGAATATAATTTATTACAGTTAAGTGAAAAGCTAAAGAAATAGAGCGCAATAATTAATCAGTGATATTGCTTTTTAATTACATATATTTTTAATTAAATTTAATGAGATCATAATCAATATTTCTATTCATTATATTTTCATCATCACAAATTATTATCAGTGATGCATGCATTTATCCTCTTACCTTTTATTAAATATCAATTTTTTAAATAAATAATACAAAACAGAATAAACTCAACAGCTCACCTATGATGCCAAGGATACTCTGACGACTAAATGAATATTTATTTAAAACCTTATTATAATATAAAATAAAGAATTAGTCTAATCTGAAATTCTAACTATCGAATATTTGTTAGATTTTAGTTTAAATGATATTTGTTTATGTAAAACGAATAAAAAACTAAAATTATTTGGACATAAAGATTTCAACTATCACTAAGACGTATAAATAAATTTCATTTGTAATTATGTACAAATTGAACAACTGTGCTATATATAAGTATTATAGTTTTGTGTACTTTATTGATAAAAATTCATTTTATGCTTAAATATGTTATATAAAATATACGTTATTTAACTAAATTTATCATTATAATAGAGAAAAAAATTGTTTTTATTAAATTTTGAAAAAAATCAAATAATTTAACGTTAAATTTAGAGAAATTCAAGTGTAAATTAGTTATCTTAAAAATAAAGCAGTAACACACATGAATAATGATATTTTAACCAATTCAAGGATTGATATTATTTTGACTTTAATTATTCAGCGCTTAAATTCAAAAATAGTTTTTGCTTGTTGTAAAAAACGTACAAGTCAATGACAATAATTGTTTGAGTGAATGGAAATCACAATTTTGAATTTGTTTTACACAATCTTATGTAGAAAAATGAAATTAATTCAAATTAATAATAAAAAGAAAAAGAAAAAAAAGATTAAAAAAGTAGTAATTACAAGCAAATCAAATAATTAGCGGATTTTTAAATAATTAAAAACGATGATTATATTTGTAATTAAATTTAAGTCAAGAATTGCGTAATATTAAAAAATAAACAGTGACGAATTAATAGGTCTGACATAATTGTTAATTAATAACACTAAATAAAGTAATTAATTTAATCATATTGATCATATTAATAAACTCTTTAGAAGCAGCTCTACCGACTATTTAAAGCAGAAAACTATTAATAGCTGATTTCTTATAAACAAATAAATAATAAATCTTATAAAAAATAAAAAAACTATCAAAAAGCAAAAAAATCTGCTTAAAAAAAATTAATAAAATATCGAAACTCATCTGAATTTCAACAAATTTATCCTGAATACATCGTTTCAAAAACTTAACAAATTTATCATAATAATATAAATGGACTTCCTTAGAGCTAAAGAAGAAATACTCAACTAAATGAAGTAACACCTTGAAAAAAAGTGTTGTGATCGTTCTCACGAAGAATATCTTGATCTTAATCCTGCTGAACCTGGCTTGGCCTATACAGATGGTTATTATATCTACCAAAGTGATTGCAGTGAAGCTAAGAAGTTGAACTTAAAGATGCGCAATTTGCTTGCTGATATGAGAAAAAAGAAAAACAACGATAAAAACGAAGTTACTATTATACTTTGAGCTATTTGATAAATAACAAAAAACAGCATTGTTTATATAAAATGTAGTTAAAGATGACTGAAGTACTAAAAATCATAATAAAAAACATAAAAATATCCTCTTTCAATAAAATTTTAACAAAAAACAAGAGATTTAAAAAAAATAACTTTAATTTTATATAAATAATGATATTTAAATAATAATCAAAAAATCTAATTTTAACAACTAGAAAATACTTCCAATACTTACTTTAATATATTTGATTAATATACATAAAACACATACTTTATTAAATTAATGCATACATATACATTTATATATTAGTACCTTACTTACTTTATATTAAAACTCTCAACCAATTGCTTCTTATTTTAAATTATTTTTTCACTAAAACGTTTTATAAACACTATAAATCTTATTGAAATATTTATGATTGCTAATTTTTAACATAGTCATTAAAAATAAACTTACTAATTATTTAGATAACTCAAATATTTTTAAGAATAAATTGCTTAGAGATCATTAAGAAAGTGTTTATTAAAGTAGAATTAAAAGTATTAAATTATTATTTCGCTTTAATAATTCTATTTTAAGCCATAATGTTAAGGCTATCCTTAGAACTAAAATACATTATTTCTAAAATTAGACTTAATCCTACTATTAAAATAGCTTGCATGTGATAACAATCTATCACATAATTTGATTAAAATTAAACATACATTTATTAATCGTCTACTTTACTAAATGTAAAATAGAAAGAGTATTCTAAAAATAGGCTAGGTTTGATTCCTCTTCTTTATTTTTAATATCAGTTTTAATAACAAAAATTTTAACTCCATTGCAAGTTAAAAGACTATTTCAACCAATAAATTTAATTTTTCAAATTCAATTAATAAAACTTGAATTATTTTTCTCAAATTATTACTTGAATTTCAGTCATAATATTGTTTCTAATTAAGTGTTATTAGGGATTTAATAGCATTTAATAGATTATATTTGAGTGATTTAAATTGTGCATCAATTTTACCACAAATTAATCTAAAAATAAATAAATATTTGTCATTGAAATCCTAATTTTAAAATAAATAATAAAATTTTTTCTAATAAAATACAAATTAATTAATCACCTAATATAAAAGAATATTTTGATTGATTATTAACATTAAATTTTATTTCTATTGTAACTTAATTTTGAAACATTATTTCACATCATTAACTTAATTCTTTTAAAATAAGAAAATTAAAATTAGGTTTAAAAATCTAATTTTGGGTTTGACTTAATAACTAAAAATGTTTTGTTATGTTTATAATATTAAATAAAAAATCAATCATTTAAATTTATTTTATTTAGATAATATTTTGTAAGCAATCATTTTACACAGTTATTTAATTTTTATAGAATTATATTATTTTAGATTGTAAATTTAAACATAAAACTTATATTTTTAAATTAAATTTATATTATTTATTTTTAAAATGATTAAAATATCAACAGAGAGGGTATTTGATTTAAATTTTATTAAAATGAAAAATAATACTTAGAACTTTAATTTCAAAAGCATGAGATTTTATTTTATTTTAATATTTGAATAATTAAAAATATACGGTAAATGAAATAGTTTTATTACAATTACAAATACAAAAATATTTTTCTTTGCTGCTTCATGCTAAATACTTTTTATTTAAGAATTTATTTATTTATTACTTTAATTCAAAAACTTATTTCCTATTAAAGCGAAATTTATTATCAAACAAAATTTATTTATAAAAGTAAGGTGTTTCTATGTATATTTTAAGCTTTTGATTAAAGTTGAACAAATTATAAAAAGATTTTTTATTGAATTTCAATTAACATAAATTTATAATAATATTAAACAAACACAAAAAGTATAATACAAATAAAATATATTTTATAAAAAATTAAATAGAATAAACCATGTAGGATTTTTAATTATAAAAAGAGCATTTTTTTTGTAATAATTGAGTATTTATGGCTTCATAGTAAAAGTCTTTAAAATTTAGAGTTATGTTTCTAAGATAGCTATAACAGAAGCTCTTCTTTTCTTTGTAAAAAGAATATCATTTTTTTAAATTAGGATTATTAAACTATATACATTTATCTATTTAAAAAAATAAATACTTTATGATCATCATTAAATTCATTTATCTTTTATGATAACAATTATTTTGTAGCTATATTTAGCAATAAAAGTAAGCTAAATGGTAGAATTTTATTGATTTAGTAATCATTTAGCCCATAAAATTCCTAAAAACATAGAAACTAAAATTACAAGTAAGACTTGCCATGATTCATAACCTTCTGAAGATTTTTTTTTATGTTTAGTAGCGTTTTATATTTGATTCCATTTTTCTTTTTCATTCTTAGCTATTTTAATTTCTTGATCTAGCTATTAAAAGTTTTTTTCGTATTCATGAACTTGCTATATTATTTTTTCATATTTCAGTTTAAATTCTTTTTCCTTATCACCATTAAAGGATTTAGGGAATTAAGGACTTCCTGGATGTTTAGTTGATGATTAACTCTACTAAAGACTTTGTTTTTATCCATATTTCATATCATTAAGACTTCCATTTGTTAACAATTAAAGCTATGTGATTTTTTTTATAGATGCAGAATTTCTTTAGAAGTCATGAGTTAAGGAGGGAGACTTTTTTTTTGATGATTCACTAAGCTAAGTATTTAATCTTGAAGCGTTTTAAGTATTAAAGTTATAATCGCCATCAAATTATACTTCTAAAATGAGCTTTTAGTTTATTTTATCCTTTGAATTGAAAAGTTTTTCATCTACTCTAGATTAATTATTAAATAGATGAATTGCTGATTAGTCTATTGTGATAGCAATAAACTAAAATTTATCTGATTTCTCAGAAATATAACTCATTGAATATCCATTTTTAGTGAATTAAAATTATGCTTTCTGATTAGGATTAAGAATCACCTATGATGGAGCTACTATATATTACGATGGATTGTTTGATTTAACCTTTATTGCAATTAGAAAATTGGAGGTATTTTTTACTTAAACTGTTCCATGATAATTTTGCTGGCTTTAATCTTTTTTTAATAAAACACAATCTGAATCTAATCTCATCAGAAACCCAGACGCCATCATCTTTTGCTAATCGCTTGATATCCTATTGACTTAGTTACTTACTTTCTTTTTCTAATAAATTTTATCTATTAACTTATCGAATTTACTTATTTATGCAAGTAAATTTAATTTCTGATTTAATTAAGTTTCAATTGCTTTCTTTTTCTATAAAATGATAAGTAAGTAATTGAATCTATTTAATCATATTTGTTGGTCATAAGCTATATAAAATATATTTTTATTTTCAGCTAAAAGCAGCCAACACGTTATTTTAGTAGTTTCTTAAATTTAAAGAGTATAAATATTCTTTAATTAATATTTTCAGAAAAATCAAAAATATTTTCTAACTATTTCAATGCTGATGTCTAATTTCAAAGTTTTGTATCAAAATTATCAGCACTTTTTCCTCAAAATAATTTTAATATTTCCAATTAATTTACTAACAAACATAATTTGTTAAATACTTTAAGAAATAAATAAGCAATTCAAATTTCTAAATATAAAAATAATAGATCTAACATATTGATTGATCCGTATATCTTTGATCAAACAAAAATATCAACCAATAATCAAATCAATAAAAGAAATAATAAATCAATTTATTACATAAGCATTAACTATATCTTTCAAGAAATTATTATTAGATAAGATTATTATTGTCTTTTTAATAGATATAAAAGAAGATATTATTAGAAGTTTTTATTTATTATTTTTATAGCAGTAAAGTTTAAATGATCGTAAATTCATAATTTTTAGAGGAGTTATAAGTAGTAGAAGCTTTAGATTTTGATGGTAGTTTATTTTGCTCAATACTCTTTTCTAATTTGTTAAGAAAAACATTTTTAGGCAAAAATAATACTTTTATAAATAGGTTTTGAAAAATCATTAAATTATACAATTAGTTATATAGCAAAAAGTGATACAACAACTAGATTAAATGGTAAATTTCTTTTGATTCAATGAATCATAAAGCATTTGAATGAATTATAATCAATTTAAAATAAAAATTTGTATAGAAATTTTGGAAATTGAAGAGGAAAGTGCAAATTAAATCTTTCCTGTTTTGCTTAAATTGGTTTCTTTTTTTGCTAAATTCAATGCAGGAGAAAGAGAATTCAAAGCTCACTTAGAAATGATCCAGTTAAATAAAGATAAAAAGCTTTTATTTTTGTAGGTATTGCTAATAAAATATAATCTATTGTTAAATATAAATAAAATGATTAAAATAAACTATTTAGAAAATGAAAGAATCTGAAAAGCATTTAAGAAAAGCCCTAGGGTTGCTGGAAAGAGATAATGAACCTGAATACGCAAACTTAAGATGGAGATTTGATTTATAAGTGAGAAATATATACAATTTTTTATAAGGAAACATTTATATTATTTTACAATTAACCCATTTAAAGGTTTCTTCAAGAACAAATGAGAGCGAGACTAAACCAAAAATATTAATGCAGCTTGATTTGTTAAATAGTAAATTTAAAAAGATAAATAAATAAAATATAATTATTTTCTAAAATTTATAATAGATGGTAAAGTAGAAGGACATATTTTAGAAACAGACTATGCAAATTTAAAACATTTAACAGATGAACTTACTTAAGCTTTAAAATTACACAATTCTTTAGCACAAAAGAAAATTCAAAAGAAATTCATATGAAAAATAAGATAAAATAAATTAGTATAATAACTTAATTATTTTAAGTATTATTAATAAATATTTATAAATTTTGTAAATAACTAAAATATTTTTTTATTAAAAAGCCACAAATATTTAACTTTTTCCCATTAATCCTGTTTTTTAATAAAGACATGCATTAATTTTAATAAATTAAACCCATAATATTCATTTTGAAATTAATACAAATAAATGATAAAAAAAATTAATTCTGAAGTAAACAAAATTATTTAATTATCACCAATAAATTTTCCTTTATTAAAGCTCAAGTAAAAAATGGCTTAAAATATTTTTTGAAAATTTCAGCAGTTTCCAGTTTTATTAGTTTTGATAAAGATAAAATAAATTAATAATATTTAAGTAATACAATTAGGAATTACTCAGTGAAAAGAAAAAATATTTATGTTTAGTATTTAATAATTAGAGTAATTTAATTTTATTTAAAATTAATTATACTTTACTTAGCATATTATAAAATTTTATATTAATTTGTTATTTTTTAAATTATGAAAATCTAATTGTTTTGTATTTATATACAATTTTAGTTTAATTTTAAATTATTTATGTTATTATTAAATTATTACTAAATGGATATTAAATAAAAAATATAATTTTTATTAGATTGGATTTGAAAAAAATAGATTTATATAAATTTTATATATTCACAATTTATCAATATTAGATTTTATCTAATTATCATTCAAAGCAATAATAAAAAAATTATTTATTAAATTTATTCTTGAGGGTTTGTAAGGGAAATCGTCAACGCCAAAATTTAAAAGAGAATATAACACCAGTAAATGTGAGTTAGTGATTGTGATAAATTTGTTAAAGTTATGAATGAAATTAAATTAAATTGCATTTAGAAATTATATATATTTAATTAGTTAGTAGAATAATTGCGGTTAAGCAGATGTAAATTATTATTTAGGCTAAGCATCAGTAATAATAAATTAATTGGATGTATACTACTGATTTAACTTTTCAGTATTTTATAAAGTATTAATGAAATTTTTGCTTTTATAAATAAAGTAATAGTTGATGGTTATTGATTCAATCAATCTTTTTGATTGTTTTTAAATGAGTTATGGTAATTTTAGTAGGTTTTGATTAGCTATTATGATTTTCACATGCGCTTCGTGTAGGCAGATGAGAGAGGGAATAATATTTTTAAATCATCTTTGAACGCTTTTACTGAATTTTTGAGCATCTCTTAAGTTATGAAAATTTAGCATTCAAAAGGATCGCTTATCTAAAGTAAGCTTGATTAGTGTATGTCTAGTAATCTTAAAATTATTTACTCTATAATACTTTCGCCTTTCAGTAAGAATAAATCAATAAATCTACTACCAAAAGTAGTTGTTATATCTTTTAGCATAAAAGTCAAGTAAAATTATGAGAAAGAACTAAATATGTCCATCTTAATTTCTTAAAAGTGATCCAATAGTTAAGAGTCCATGCTTTTTGTGAGGTTTTGAGTGAGAACATGAAGTCTGACAAATCCAGGAAGATAGGTTTGTCTCCAATTGTTATCAATCATTATAAAACAAAAAATCAAAAAGGCTCTTTCTTCTACTTGAGATTCGCAGCATTTACTGCCAAATGAACGAGCAAAATTTACATATTTTTCGCTTCTTAAAGCCAAAATAATCTAGGCAACAAGCATATTCATTCCTTAAACATAACCTAATTCACTGTCTAAATTAGAATAGGCTCTCAATATATTAAAAAGCATTTGCTGTCCTTTAGTGAAGCCAGAGGATTATCCAGCTCTATGAGTGTTTCTTGCAGAAGCTAAGATAGAGGGTCCACCCGACTATGCTGAACAGTGTTTATATGCATGATATGATTCTAAGGAATAAGCTGATTAAAGCGCAGTATCTGTTTTCTCTCCATTAAAGTATTAGTGTCTGCTATATGTTCTAGGAATATCTTTAGAAATCTGTTCATCATACTTAGAGGACATGTTTTTAAACTTTTCATATTGACCTTTAAACTTTCCCTCTAATTTTTATATTCCTGATAACCAAAACCACAAACGAGGGCGAAGATCTTCAGGAATTCCGTTTCTAATATTAAATTCTAACTCTGAATAGGAGACTAAAGATTTATCACTCTATTTAAGAATATTTTTCCAATCATTTCTACTGTAAGAGCGGAGCTTAGGTTCGACGACAGCATAGTCATAAACAATTTGCTAGGATATAAATGAAGGCTTAAATTAGTTATCATTTTAAACAAACAGTTCAAATTGTTAATTTCTAATTTATGATAAAAAAAGAGCATCCTAAGTAGATTTTGGTGTCTATGTGCTTTGTTCTGTAGGAAGGGTAAAGTGTTAATAATCTTTAGCTGAAGGTAATTACTAAGAAAGGAACATTTTTCTTGATTTACTTTTAAAATAATCAAATTTTTTTTTTATTTATTTTATGGCTGAGCTAAATTTCTTTAGTTTTCTGTTTTTTAATCTAATGCTGATATTAAAAATGTTTATCCTTTTTTAAACAATTTATTTCCAATATTTATTAAATTTGAGTGGTCTTAGGCTTTTTCAACTTTTTTACTAGATAATAATTCTACAATCAACCAGATATTATTTACTAATATTTTTAGTAAATTTTTTTTATTACAGTATTTTTTTCGAGAATATTTTATAAATACAATTTGCAGATTTAGAAAATGTGTTTATTTAATAAGTTAAAAGGGGAGCTGTGATCAAAAAATTTTTATTATTTTTTATTTAAATTTAATAATTATAATTTCTTTCTTCAATTTTTCGAGACAATTTAATAATCATATCAAAGATTAAAAACTACATTTACTTATGATTAAATAGAAATTAAATTATATTAATTTTTGTGTTAGAACAAATCAGCCTCTTTTTGATTACTCCGTTATGATTTCAGATTGCTTAATGATTTGTAAAATTAAATCGCCAAAATCTAATGCTTAGAATTGTATTGACTTTTTTACTAATCTAAAGAAATGATTGCAACTGAGTGATTTTTAAATTTATATTTTTTTTGATAAAAGGCAAATTGGTGAATAATATTTAAGTTCGAAGTACTAGCTCAAAAAAAAATTCAAATTATTCGAGATTTACAATAAATTTTAAAATATTACAAATATGCAAACAAATGTTGTTTAAAAATTATTTTAGTTTATTAATTAGTTGCTCAAGGAAAGAAAAATTAAATATAATGTTAATGAATTATAAAATTAATATTAGGATATTATAAAAAACAAAAGTTAAAATATAGGTACTAAGTGAATAAAATATTCAGGCTGACTGAATTTTAAAAAGTGATAGCAACTATCTTCAAAATTTCCTAAATTTAATTTAAATAAAAAATTAGAAGACCTCATCTGTTTTTGTTTATATAAGAATAATACATCATAATTAAAATACTTAAAACCACTTTAATTATTTTCTATTGCTGGTATAAATAAAATAATCTATTAAACTACAGAAGTGTAAAAGTAAAGGCTATTAAGCATTTATATAGCGAAAATTTAGAATAAATAATACTATCATACCTTCTCATTTAGATATTTAACGTGTTATTAAAATACATTTGCTAAATCGTACAGAATAATTATTAAATAAAATTATATTTTTATAAATTTTTTATTAATTGTATTTACTATGAGAATGTGTAAATTTTAAAACAAGAATTAATATGGATTTCACTATTAAATTAAAAATCATATTAAATAAGAAATGATCTTATCTTTTACTTAAAATTACATTTTCTTATTTTAAAATGGCTTAATTGTAAATAAATTTTGAAAATTTCAAGCAATAAACATTTATTTATCTTGGAGAATAAATTTATTTGGCTTTAAGATTTTTGTTTTAAAAATAATACTTTTCTTTATTTTTTTACGTATAAATATTAAATTTATGGTATTTTTTTAACATGGATATAATATTTTTGATAAATTATTTCTAACTTACAAGTCTAAGTTATTATATTTTTTTTTTTACAAATAAAAAAAAATCTTTTAAGCTCTAATTATTTAGATACTAATCTTAAACAATTTATTGCCTTTAAAGAATATATTATTTTTATTGAATTGATAATTTGATAATTCTACTCATAAAAAAATCATTTTTTTACTCTTATGATAGAAAATTTGTAAATAAAAGCAATAGCTAGCTAAAATTAAAAGAAATATTATACAAAAGTGAATAAATTAGCAAGCAATCACTAAATTACAATTTATGTTAAAGATTATTTAAATTGATATTTTTAGATTTGTAAACTCTTCATACAATCTTGACTATGCCAGTAATTTATAAAACCATTAAATATGTTGATCCATTAATAACAGTAGGTATTATATTACGCCAGTTAAAAGTTTATTTTTAAATGAATTAATAAAATTTGACTTATTTTAAATTACTTATAAATAAAACTATAAAAATATGATATTTTTAATTAACTCATTATAAATTTTCTATTAAAACAGAAGTACTTCCACCACCTGCATTTCCTAAAGTAGCAATACCATACTTTCCTTTTTTTTCTTTTAAACCATAAACCAAATTGACCAATAAACGAGCTCCAGTCATACTATATTTTTTAAAGAAAAATGAATTAAAAATTTTACTTTCTAATTTATAAAATTTTTTTATGAGTAATATATTTTTTTACCCTAAAGGATTGCCAAATGCTATAGTACCACCAAATACATTAACCTTTTCGAAATCTATATCTAGCTAAACCAAATGAGCAAGAACAGTTGAAGGAAAATCTTCATTGATTTCAAATAAATCTATATTTTATTTTTATATATTTGCTTGTTTAATCAACTTAGAGCATGACTCTACACTAGCCAAAGCATAATCAAGAGGCTCTTATTCTGCTTACTAATAACCTAAGATTCTAGCTAAGGGCTTTATATTTTATTATTTAACCATCTCTTCACTCATCAATACTATTTATATATTTATTATTTGATAACAAAATATTTTAAAATAAGGATAAATTAATAGGTTTTATTTAATTAAATTTATTTTATAATTTGAAATTTAATCAATAAAAATTACTTAATGTTGCAGCTCCATCTGCAAAATTGCTTTGGTTGCTTTAAGTAATAATACCTTCTTTAGCATAAAAGGCTGTATCGTTCAATATTTTTTCTTAATCATATTAATCCAGATTAGCATCATCATTAATGCTAAAAACTTTTCCCTTTTTTATTTAAACAATTATAAAAATTTAGCAATAAAAAAAATAATTTTCATTTATTTTAAATTAAAATTTAGTAAACAAATAACTTTTAAATTGAGATTACAAAATAAAATGAAAATTTTTGAAATCTCTAAATCATTTTAATCAATTTAATTAAAAAAATACTTGGCCATCATGATATTAAATAGGTGATATTTATTTAGCAAGATATCCGCTATCTCTTGCTTCAATAGCTCTTTCATATGAAGCAATAGCAACAGCATCCACAGTTTATTTTTAGAATTTCATATTCTTGCAAAGCTATTCTGCTAAATAGCCCAAAGGTTATTCTGAATACTTGTCTTAAACACCATCAATCAAAATACCATCTAGCAGTTTTGTATCTCCAAATTATCTCCCTCTTCTTTACTAATTTATTGAAAATAAAATATTATATAAAACTTAGGAGACATCTTATTATATTTTTAATAAAATGAATTGCTCAAATATATTTTAGAAAAATTGTAACCAACATTTTTTAGCTCGTACAAACGAAATTTTTATAAGAAATAATTTTTATTTTTGAAATTTGGAAAGATATTTACACAATTTCAAAACTAAGATTTGTTAAATTAAAGTAATCAAAGTTCTATAAATATTATATTTTGCTTTTGTTTGATAGAATTTATAAATTAAAAATAGATATTATTACTTGGTAAACGTAGTAAGGAACATTTGACATACTTTCAAATCCACCAGTAACTACGCATTAGTTGTAACCAACTTTAATACTATTTACACCTACAACTACAGATTTCAATCCTGAGCTGCAAGCTTTATTTATAGTGCTGCAAGGAATTTCTATATCAACACCTTTTAATTATAAATATTTTTTTCTACCTAGCTAGCTTAATGAAGAAATGGAATTTTAAAATATTTGTAAATATTCCATTTAAATCATATAAAAATTAATAAAATTTATAAATTACCTCCTAGCAAGGCTGCTTACTTTGCAGGATTCTATCCAACCATGGCAGGTAAAGCAACTCCTAAAAATACTTCATCAATTTAATCTGGTTATAACTTTATATCTCTAATTGCACTCTAAATACAAAACCCTGCCAAATCAGGAGCTCTAAATTTTGCTAATTTTCCTAAATAAGGATAAATGGGTGTTCTTTTAGCAGCTACGATGTAGCAATCCTATAATTTTTTTGAGCTGAATAAAAATTTCTTTGAAAACGTGAACATTCCTTTTATTTATAATTATTTGCTTCTTAATTTAAAGAGAATTATACTTCTTCTTCTTTTCTTCTTCAAAATCAATAGAACTCGTTTCTACTTTTATGAATTATTATGACAATAACTAATATCATTCTGTCAGGTTAATCTTCAATCAATCAATCAGTCTATTTATCTATGAAAGAAAGATATTTCTTTCTTTTTCCTAATGGTTCTTCTTTATTTATAATTATTTTTTCTAGAATTTTAAATTTTTCATTCAAATTACTCATAAAACATTTTTTATGAAGATTTTAAATATTTTAAGTATAAATAATTTCTAAAGACATTTAAATAAGATCTCAACTATAATTTATTAATTAATTGAAATAATTTATTTATTATTTTAATCTTAAAGTGAACATTAAACAAAAAAATAAATTATTTAAAAAGATTTAAATAAAATTAATTTAAATATTTTGTATAATTAATTATTATTAGATTTTAAATTATTCTTTAACTTTTCTTTGTTTTAATTGAAAACTAATATTTCTCAGTTTAAAAGCGATGCTATTTCTTATCTAAAAGCACTTTTTATTTTATCTTTGATATCTTCATCCTATTAAATTAAATAATTATTTTAAAAAATGTTTAATAAAGTAATTCAAATTACTTATTCTTATATATTCAATTTTAAATTAGATATTTAAGTTCTGATTTTTTCAATTTAATCATTTATGTTTTCCATAACTTTGAACGTTGCTGAATCTAAAATTTAATAAAATAAACATTAAAAATAAAATAAATTTTTTTTTTAATTGTACTTTGATTTAAATTTTCTAAATCTATTTTTTAATTTAGTTATTGCTATTCTTTAACTTCTTATTTTGTAGGGGCTTTTTTATTATTGTGTTTTGAAAATGCCATATCTAGCTTTCTCAAATTTTCAAATTAACTCAAATCTTCTTCATTAACTAAAAAATCTTCATACATACTCTCTTATCCAGTCTCATCATTACTCTTGACTAAATATATTAAATAAATATTCATTTTTCTAAAATAAATCAAAAAATTTTTTAATTTACTTAAATCTGAAGACACTGATTACCCTAAAACAAAAACTCTGTCTCTGTGAGTAATTTTAGTCTATTTTACATTTATAATTTTAGTACTTTCTAAATTTAAATAAATTACATTTTCTTTTGGATTAGTATATGTGTAAGGAAATTAGTTGCCAACACTACCTGGGAGTCGATATAAAGCTAAAGCTATTAATTACTACTCTGTAGCAAGATAATGGAATAACTAACCAAATGTTTTATTAAAATAGTCCTCAGGTACAGGAATTTGATATAAATTAGATTGATGCAAATCAGCATGATCACAAATAGCTCTTATAACAGCTGAAGACTATTTGTCTCCAGTTAAAATTTACTGTAAAACAGTAAGGATATGAGGATTGTAATATGTTTAGCAGGTTAAAGTGTCTATCATAGGAGATATATAGACTTGTCCAGCTGCAAAAAGAGGAATTAATTCTGTGTTATCCCCTGCTTGAATTAAATTTTAAGCAATCTATTTATCAGAGCTATCATGCAGTAGATGTATATTAGAAGGAAAAACTAATTCAATCATAATCTACACATTCTTATTAAGCTTTTAAATTGCCTTGTAGATGAATATACTCTCAGAATCAAGCATTTCATCAACTTAATTCATTTCTTTTGTTACTTCTTTACTAAATATAACAGCTTTATCTGCAAACTAAATGTTAGCTCTCATTAAATCCTCATGCTTTAAAGGTGATCCCTATTAAATAAAAATTAATTAAAAAAGGATTAATTAAGTAAGCTTTTTATAAATCAATTTTTCAAGCTAAAATTTTTTGAATCTTAAAAATTTACTTTAATGAAAATGATTTTTGGGAAACGGTTTATGTCATTCCAAATTTTAGTAGGTTATTCTTCACATAAAATTACAATATACTGAAACTCTTTGAGATATTTAGCTCTTAAAGGAAGTATGAAATAATAAATAGAACTGTGTATGCCACATAATACAATGTGGTTTGTTACTTTTATTGAATCTCTTAAGCTAATAAGCGTTACATTAATTAAAGGTATTGATTCAGGCATTAGAACATAATCCCCTTCAGTGCTTTCGATATCTTCAATATTACCCTATGCAAATCAATTAGAATTATTTCATAATAAATAACAAATAAATATAAAACTCACTTTATGTTTTTAAACTTCTTAATCTTCTTCAAAAATACTTTACAAGAACATGCTTTCTTGTTTTTCTAATTCTTTTTGCTTCTTCTTTTAATGGTTTTACATTTATTAAAATTACGTAATTTCCTCTTGCAGCAATTCGTAATTTGACACTTAATCTGCTACTTTTTTATCTTCGCAAATTATGTATACTTTTACTTTGTTTTCAAATGTATTAGGTATCACATAGTTTCCTGGATTTAATCTTATAATAGTTTGACCACCAACATCAAGTTCTATTCCAAATAAAATACCTCCAAACTCATTATATACTGTAGCAGCTATCTCAGTGAATGTTTTGCCTTCAAACTAAAATTAAAATGAAATAATTACATTTTTTAGTATTTCTAATAATGAAAAGTTTTATGAGAATAAGCTTCAAAGTCAAATAAAGTGACAATTGTTATTTTTTGTTAAATTTAATTTAGAAAATATGAAATACTTTGCTGGATAGAGCTGCTCTATAGATTTCGTGACCTATTCCTGTCATATACTCTCTTAGCCACTCATCTTCATACTAAGAGTCATCTATTTCTCCAGCACTCTAAATTAGGTTTCCTAACAGACTAATAATTCCAGGACAAAAACAAGATTTTGCTAACTTTATATATGTTTGATTTATTAATTTGATATTTAATTAAATTAAATTTACTAAGTTCATTTTAAATTCCTCAACAACAATAAGCAAGTCATTTGACTTGAAAGACAATGAGGAATAATAATGAGCTTTACTTTCTGGCTTTATAAGCTAAATACAAAGACGAATATTATTTTCCCCTTTTGTTTGATGATGAACGAATTTCTTAATTGCTAAGCCTGTTAAAACGTTTTTATGATCTGCAGAGTGCGAATCTGTTATATACTTGTCAGTGAGTAAAACACAAGCTTTCGAACTATAAACAGAAGTTCTTCTTAAATCTCTATCAAGCATCGGATTACCTTGCAAGTAATGTAGAAAAAGTTCAAATTGTGGATTATGTAAAAACTATTCTATTTCCTAACTAGGAGGATTATGTTGCAAAATAATTGCATGTTTATCTTAACCACCATGATCTGGATGAAATAATTCCTTGCAAAAAAATTTTAATGCAGATAACTCAACGTGCCCACATACAAGAATATGAGGTATTTCTGGATTAGATCTATACTTGTTTCTTGCATATTTACTTTACATTTCTATTTTGTTATTCGAATAAATTTTAATTATTTTTGTTGTAAAATAAATTTTTAAAATGCAAATGTGGAGTTTTTATGTTAACATTTAAAAAATTTAAATTAAACTATCTTATTAATTAGAAAAATAATAAAAATTATCTATTTACACATGAGAACAATAAGCTCATTTGTTTATTTAGGAATCAAGACAATACTGATTACTATTAATATTATAACGCATGCTCTTCCTTCATCTGAAGCTAGTGTTATATCACCGTAACCGACTGTAGCTAGTGTCACAACTACATAATAAATCATTTCATCAAAAGTTGCTGATGATTTACCAGGGTTAGTACAACCCTTAGCTATATCTGAAACATAAGCCTAATACCTATCATCATTTTCAAAAATCAACAGAATTCCAGAGCTTAACAAAATAATTGTCGTCAAGGTTAGAAACAAAATAAAGTATTAACTAATTTTTAAAAATAATTTATTTTTAGATTTGAAACCATGTTAAACTTAACAAATTTTATTTAAAAAACATTTAATTGTTCATTAGGAGAATTAATTTTATTATTATGCTTATTATAGACCATTAAAATCATTTCATTTTATTTAATAAAATACTATGTCAATATGTTTTTATAAAACACATTTCTTTAAACTTAATATATTGAATTTGTTTTGACTTATAGGATTATAATTAAGAGTTATTTAAACAACAATGATTTAATTATTTTAAAAATGTTTATGAAGGAAAAAAGATAGTTAATTTACTGAGAGACACTTGAAAACTCAGAATCTGGACTTTTATAATGTTTGTTGGCAAACATCGATACTTTTAGAATTCTTATATTTCGTGATATCCTTATAAATTTGCCTAATTATGACATTTATGAGTAGTTGTGGAGAAAAAAAATAGGCCAAATGCAAAGCATATCTACAATACTAGAAGCCTTAATTAGAAAATTTATGGAATGCGGTGCTGACCACAATCTAATACCGAATTCTGAAATATAATAAATGAGAACTATGTAATCTAAAGTATCTAAATAATCAACCATGCTTGTTATATAAGTACTTAAAATATAATAAACTACAGAGAAAAAACTTAAAAAAGCTGTAAAATATTCGATAAGCTTTCCTGATTATCCTGTCAACAATCTTTCTACTGTAATTCTTAAATTATTAGTAGGCAAAAAAGTTTATTCTTCATCCTCATCTTCATTAAAATTTTGATTTTCTGATTCCTATCCAAAATTTTTACACAAAAAGTTAGAATATTTAAATTGATATTTGAGAAGATGCACAAAATAAAATTTCTAAGATTTAAAATGTATTTATACAGAAAAATAATTAATGAAGTTGTTACATCTTCGCTTTCTTCTTCTTCTTAAGTGTTTATTGGAAGTATTTAATTTCTTCTCATTTATCTCATTTAAATAGATTTTTGAATTTAGTAAGCTCTTTCTTTTATTTTTTTCTGAGTATACTAGGTCTACTTGTACTTATTATATTTACTAATTTAATTAGATTTTTAAATATTTGGTGAAACTTCAGCATTCTAATTTATAACTTAAAATCATATTCAAAAAGCCTAGTCAGATTTTAATATTTATAAAATAATTTGTAAGATTTTCGATTCTTTTATAGGTTTTATTAATAAGTAAGCATAGTTTACTTGTTAAAGTATCCAAATTTAATTATAAATAAAATTAACATTTCTGTACTTAATTTTAAAAGATTGCATAAAAAATAGTTTATTCTAATTTCATTTTAATTGAAAGAAAGTATCAAAATATTTTTTAAAATCGAATTTGAAATAGAAAATAAATATTGTTTTTTATTTTTTCTATTAAAATCTTTGATGAAATTAACAAATTATTTTAACTTGCTTAGCCTTTTTTGAATTTAGGTTAAAGCTATTCTATTAAAGATAACAATAATAATTAATTCAAAAATATCTAAACATTTATTAAAATCAAAAATAAATTGATATCAATTCAAGCAAACAATAAAATATGGTTGATAAAGATTAATCTACTAACACTAACAAATTTTTAGGTGACTTAATTGAAGAAGGACTTCATGGTTAGATTTCACTTATAGGCTTTCCATATTCAATAGGAGCAGGGAGAGATAACATTTATAAGGGTTAGGAAAATGGTCCAGGTAACTAATTGCTTAAAACTAGAAAATAAATATTTAAGCATATTAATGATTTGTCAAAATATAAATTTATTTTATAGATTGTTTGAGGAGATTTCTGGGAAAATTAGGACCTGTTGTGAATCCAGAATATGAAATTAGTATAGAAAACATTACAGTTAGTGATTATGGAAATATATAAGTCAATAATAATTAGAATCATGAAGAGCTAATTTAAAAGCTACAAACAAAAGTTAAAAGTGCGCTCAATAAAAAAAATATTCCAATAGTTATAGGCGGATCAAAAGATTGTAGCTATGCAGCAGCTTCACCAATTTTACAATTGTAATTATTACAATATTATATTGATTTGTAATTTAGCATGTTAGTAACTAATTATTTAGATAAAAGTAGATCTTTAAAATGATCAATTCGGATGAATTATTACTAATTTAAAATTTTTTTCTATACATTAAAATATTAAAAATAAATCTACAAATTAAAAATTTATAAACAGAGAAGGAAAAAGCGCAGTTATAAATATTAGTGGTCATATTGATGTTAATTTACCATACGATGGAGACAAATTAAGTGTCACATGTACTATGAGAAAAATAATCGATGATAATTTAGCTCATATTCAAGAGAAAGCTTCAAAAATATTTTTTTTTGCTACCTAAAATTAGTTGGTGACAAATTAATAATTCTAATATGTAGAAAACATGAAAGATCACGTATAGATTATACCTCTTAATAATATCAGAAGACACTAAACACAAATTTCAAAATCTATATACGAACCTTACACTTAGGCTTGCCAAAAATTCTTGGAATTGCTAAATTCATTAAATGATTTTTAAAATATCCACATTTCTTTCTCTTTAGAGTCCATACATGTAAACAATATTAATAATTAATTATTAAAATTACAAAAACTGAGATATATATTTAATCTTTTTTTATTGAAAATATTAATTAAAGAAGTTTAATTTATTATAAAATCATTTTTGATATTTTTGATGAATTATAAAATTAAAATTATAAATTTTTTTTAATTTTGATTAAAATTAGAGTTCTTATTGTTTAGGGGTTTCTAGAATGAGTACTGTAGGTGGTCTCACTGGTGAAGAGGCAGTAGAGATAGCTTTTTAAGCTGGATTATGCAAATAAGTTAAAGGTATTGACTTTACTGATTTCAATCCTTCAAATGAAGATTTTAGAACAGGATAATTATTAGGGAATCTTATTTACTATTTTACTATGGGTTATGCTTAAAGACTTAAAAGTTAGATTTGAGTTAATTTGAATTATTTTTACTAAAAAAAAGTAAAAATGAAATTTTTTAAAATTTAAAAGAATATTATTTAATTTATGTAATGATAAAAAATGAATGAAATACATTCATTTGTGAAATGTAAAAAAAATATTTTGTAAATAAAAATTAACAAGTTAGTTAAATTATTTGAAAATAATTTTGCATGCTATTTTTTTTATAAACTTGTTTGTGGTAGCTGAAATTTTGAAAAGGTTTTGATGTGTCTCCTTTTAAGAATTATGAAGGAGAAACTATCATCAATACATATAAATGAAATTTAATTAATATTTTAAAATAATAGACGCGGGGAGTGTATCTTAGAATAAAAAATTTGAATGTTTAGAAAGATACTCAAAATAATAAATAAATAAATGAATTAATTAATTGAATGTGATTGATTGTATTTTTATAAAATTATAAACGAATAAAATCAGTAGAATAGCATTAATTATATATATTTTAGAGCATCTAATGTCTAATATTATTTTTAAAGTTCATTTGATTTTATTTGATACTTCTTCTTTGAATTTATTTATTTATATGATATTTGTTGCTTAATTTATATTAATTAGCTAAGAAGAGAGTTGATTTGATTATTTTTTAGATGCATACATATTGAGGGTTAAATACAAAAATAAATGCAAAATAAAATATATAAATAATAAACACAATAAGATAATAATATTCAATAATATTGTTTGCATTTCTTTCAAGCAAAAGAAGTTTAAACAGAAACTCAAAAAAGTATAAAGTAATCTAGGATTAGCTTAAAATAATTTAGATACCCTTTTCCACATACACTAAGCAATCTGATAAATAAAAAGTAATTCAAGAAACCATTTAAATACATAAAAATAAAATAAATTGACTTTTTAAAAAAATATTATTTTACATTCATTAAGCAAATTTATATAAATAACTTAGTTATGGCAACAAATAACTAGCCAACATTAAACTTATTTGGAGGTTAAGCATCTTCGTCTTAATAAGGCTCTAATTTATTTGCAGGTTTTTAAACATAAAATACATAGCAAGGTTAGGGTGCATAAGGATCGTAATAATCTGGCTCATTATTTAATAATACCTAATAAGGCTAAAATAATTAATAAACAGGCTCCAATTAAGGAGGTCTATTTGGAGGTTCTTCATAATAAGGAGGCGGCTTATTTGTAAATACTCAATAAAATTAATAAAGTAATTTACAATAAACAGGATTATTCGGGGGAAATTTGAATTAACCAGCTAAGTAAAATGAAACACCAAATCCAGTTTAAACTCAAAATTCATTGTTTTAAAATATCCAAAATTAATAATAGCCCCAACAGTAATAAGCATAAAACTAAGGTCAATAATTTTAATAGCAACAATAACAACAACCATCAACCTAAAGTAGCTTGTTTGGTGGTCTTTAGTTAGGAGGATCAAATTAAAATTAGGCTTAAAGCAATACCCAAAACCAATAAGCTGAAAAACCAAATTCTCTTTTTGGAGATAAGTAAAATCAAGGAGCTACATAAGCTACAGGAGGCTTATTTAGCAATTCTAGTAATTAAGGTATAGGAAATTAATTAAATACCAACAAACCAGCAGCATCAACGGGTGGTTTGTTTGGATCTAATTAGGCAGATTAATAGTAAAATAAAGCTCCTTCAGTGACTTAAGGAGCAGGAGGAATCTTTAGTTTAAACCAATAAAATGCTTAAAGTTAATAGACTCAACCATAATAATAACCTACATAGAGTGGTGGCTTATTTGGTTAGCCATAATAACCATAGCAATAGTAATAAAATAATGCTCCTCCTAAAGAAGAAGCAAAGGCTCCTTTAGGTGCTTAAGGTGGAATTAATTTTTTAGGTTAAGCTCCTTAAAACACTCCAAACTAGTAGAATTAACCCCAAAAATAAGCTCCTGGCTTGTTTGGTTAACCTCAATAATAATAGTAGTAGTAATAATAATAATAATAGCCATAAATTAATACTTAAGCAACTACTACTCCTGCTTCTACTAACTCTTTATTTGGTAACCCATCAAATGCTTAAGCTGGTGCACCTACCAATTAAACAGCATAAACAACAGCGACTACTCCTAAAAATGCAGCACCAAGTTTATTTGGATAAAATAATTAATAAACAACACAACCAGCAGCTACTTAATAACCTACTTAGTAAGGATAAGCACCAGGAGGAGGTCTATTTGGCGTAAAGATTGATACCACAAATACTGGAAACAATAACAAAGATAGTATATTAGGCTAAGGAAAGACTAACCAACCTGAAGGACTTAATATTGGTGGAGGACCAAAGAGTATTCTAACAGGAGCTTCTGGAGCAGCTACAGCTACTTCTACAACTGATGCTGCTAAACCAGCTTAACCCTCTATTTTAACTGGATAACCTCAAGCTACAGCAAATCTTTTGGGAGGATAATAAAAACCAGCAGCAACCAATCCTCCTACTACCTTAGGAGCCCCATCTTAACCAACAGGTGGTTTAGTTGGAACAGGTGTATCAGGTTAATAGGCATAGGGTTAAATGCCAGCTCCAAAAAAAACTCACTAACATGCTTCTTAAGCAACTGGACCTGATGAGAGACTAGAAATGGATATTAATTCTGCTAAAAATCTTAATGGAAGTTTACATATGTTTTGTTAAAATATCCATAAATATAAACCTGAGCATGTTAAAAAGTTCTTTTCTAATGAAGATATTATAAAAAAATTAACTCAAGGTCTTCAAATATACAAAGGGGAACAGAACACTGATTAATGGGAGGTAAATTAGTTTAAAAAATTAAAAAAGATGAAGCAATACAAATATTTAGTTACAAATTTCATCAAATATTAATTGCTGAAGTATAAAAAAATAGCAATAAAATAATTTATTTGAAATTAAAGCTCTTGCTTTTAAAATTAAATTTTTTTTTTCATAGAATATTAAAAAGGAAGCTAAGGAAGGAAAGACTCCTTTGAAATTCTGGAGCGAGAGATTATCAAAATATAAATATCAATATTTGATTGTTATGTTTATTGAAGATATTGCTGAATATCTTTCAATAAAGCCTATGGATTGTTATCACATGTTTGATGTTTTCCTTTCTCACGAAAGCAAATTTGTAGACTATTTCTTCAATCCTTCTTCTAATGAACCTTGCATTGAATTTTTCTACGAATAGTAAGCTATTATATTTGAAGGTAATAATGTAGCAGTCAGAAAGGACTCTCCTTTTATTGTTAATTTGAAAACTTCTTTTATGAAAGATATTTATTTCCACGAACGTAATTGCATACTTGCCTCTCTCCGTTTACTTTTGCTCTTCACTGATGGTATACAATTTATCAAAAATTATTTTTCCTCATTTTTTAAATTAAATTTTTAAAGACCAATACAATTACGAAGCTGTTAAGGATATCGTTGCTGGCCTAATTAGAAACAAGTTAGAAGAGTCTCTATGGGAATAATATTCTGGATAAAATGTAAACCCTGAATTAAGTGCTGAAGATAGCGAGCTATTCTAACTTTAGAAATAATTTGAAAACGACTAAATTATTAAGCTTTTATTCATTCTCACTCAAAAAAATCAAAGCAAAATTAGCATTGAAACCTATTTACAAAAATTCAATAGCTAAAATTTCATGGGTAATTGGTAAAATTTACAACCTCAAAATGAAAACACCTTTGAAAATAAAAATAAAATTAATGAATTATCGACAGTCGTTGGTGACTCTTGTCTGATGTTAATATTTGCTAAAGTAAAAGAAATTCAATAAAGTAACAACAAAGAATAGAAAAGTGCTTTTGAAAGAATATTTAAGTAATCTTAAACAAGCTCTTAGAAAAACTAATAGATGAACGTTTTAAAACTTTATTATGACTCTATATGCTAAGAATAATTGGTTGTTGAGTTTTATGAATAAATTGAATATCTCTACAAAACAATTGTTAGAATTCTTGATTATAAGAATTTGGGAACTCTCAAAACTTAATGGTAAGAGATCTTCTTTGAATTGTTAATAAAGATAATTTAAGGTATTAACATTAATGAGTTTTATGAAGAAATGGATGATTAGCTAGAAGCTTTCATTAGTGAATGTATTTGTATTGCATTTTCTAAAACTATTCATAAAAATCAAAAGTTAATTGATTTATTCTGGGAAAAACTGGAAAGCAGAGAACAAATCAAGCATTTCTAAAATATCTTTTCTAGTCCTATTTCTATCTACAAAGTTATGAAAAGCGCTTTAGGTATGAGCTCTGATCCTAGATCTCGTCATGTTATCATCTTTTTGACTACTTTAAGCAATTTTAACTGGCTTCATTTCAACTAAATAGTAGACTCACAGTAAATATTTATTTAATTTATTTGCAATTGATCTTAATTAACTATTATTATTAAAGATAAAATTTAGACACTGCAAGCATATTGAAATTGAGATTAATTTATAAGCTTATTATCACTGATCCTAAGTGTATAAATTTACTTTAATATGTATTCTACTTCTCAGATTTATCATAGAATGCATATGATTAGTACATAAATGAATGCAATGGTGATGAAGTAATTAAATTCGTCATTAAGAGTTTTGCATTATATAACGACTTGCGTAGCTACGCATACTAAAATTTCTTTGCTGGTCTTAAGGCCTTAAATGTATTGCTCAATAATCATTAATATCAGACATAGTAGATTTTGTAAATTGAAGAATATTAAGATTTACTCTTCAAAGAGTATAGACGCTTAGCAATACAAAATGATGTGACTGCAACTGAATACAGATTAAAATGCAAAAGAGAAATTTTAAATATCTTGTACACTATTTTAAAGGATTTCGAAGAACCCTTACTAGCTTTCTCTTAAATAAAAGGAATGGAAAGAAACACAGAATATGATTCTCCTTTACTTGCTCACTTGTTCCTCTTTTTTACTAGTTTCATTGAAGACTGGGAACAAAATTAAGGAGCTCTTTACCTAAAACATAAGTGGAAAATCGGTAATCTATTTTTAACTTTAGAATAAAACCATTTTATAAAATAAAAATTTATTTGGAAATATTTTTAAAAACATTTTCTTTAAAATGAATTTTTTAGGATCTTTAATCATGAAAATCACTGATATTTGCTTAAACAGATTATCTATGAATGTCTATAAGAAACAAGACTTCAGACCTGTCCAAAGCGATAGCTACACTAGCTTTTTCTTGCACAACTTCTTATGCAACTAATTAAAGAAGATCAGAGTAGATGAAATGATTATCAAGGTGCTTGAAGTAGCTGCTAACTAATCTTCTATTAGTAATAAATCAACAATAATACAAATAATATTTAATATTAATTTATTTTGAATAGGTAACAATAAGATTAACAACAAAACTCTTAAATTGAATAACAAGTACTGGTAAACTTATATCATGAATACCTCCAATAAGTTTAAAGAACACTAGGTTGAACACATTAAAAATCAAGTTAATTTAAGAAATCTTATTGTTGATACACTTAAGGTGTTAGAAACTATCATGCAATTAATTGAATAAAAAATATAAATCCGTAAACAAGACTTCGAATATAGATTCTTGCAGAAATCAATGCTTTTGGATGAAATCCCCATTTTAGATTTCTTTGAAAGAATCATCTGTAAATCTGACTGCATATTCCATTATAAATAGGAATATTACATAGATTCTAGCTTAAATTCTATAAAAATTAATATTTTGTATGCTATTTCCTCATACATAAACTTTGAAAATCATTTCTACTCTTCGAATGACGAAGTAAATCCAACACTTCCATTTTATATCTACAATTTCTTGGAAGCTGAAGGCAATTTGATAAACTAATTGGCTGATAATCATTACCTTCTCGACTATAACACAATTAGAAACCCATTAAATAATGTAAATTAATATTACTAATAAAAGATATTTTTGAATAATTTAATGATATTATTTTCGTAATTATTCTTAGTCTCGTTTACCAAATGGTACTTACTGCGAACTGATCAGCTCTTTGAGTTTGAGAATTTTAACTTAAATCATGTTAGCTTGGGAAGTAAATAAATATATTTAAATTTAATTTAAAGGTGTTAAAAAATTATTTTTTATTAGGCTCAATAATCAATTAGAAAACCCATTTTAGTTGATTTCCTTAGCAATATGAACATGGAAAACTATTGGGAGAAATTAAATTACTCTTCTGTTAACACTTAATTAACCAATTTCATAATTGAGATGTTTAACATATTAAAATTGAATGAATACGATTCTAACAACGATAGTGAAGCTCTCAGAAAAAATATATCAGATAACAGTTGTGCAGTTATCGATTTCATGCTCACTGCTTTGTACACTCAACCCCTCTTCATGAATTTGATTCTTAAACCTGATAACCTCAACAGAAAAAAGAAAGATAATGATCTTAAAATCAGATTTAAGCGCTTCTTTGAATCTAATGTTTGCAGCTTTGACATGCGTTTACTCAACAAGGTAAAATATTTATAAATAATTAAAATAAACAAATCAAATAATATTTTTGTAAAAGTATTTGAATTTGTTAGTTGAAATCTTTAAGAGAGACTAAATGTACCCAAGCTTTTGCTAGGAATTCCGTTAAGACACACAATATATTTTTGAAAAGATCACTAAAGTAGTAGTTTAAAACTTCAAACCTTATGAAATCGATTAGCTTGTCGAAAGAGATTTGTACTTTTTGAATTCTCCCAAGGAACCAAATATTCCTTACTTCGAGTTCTAAAAATTAAAGTTATCTCAATTACTTAGAGAACACATAAAATAAACTGAGCTCTACTAATAGATGATTTGCTTGCACAGCTTCTAGATCTTGCTTGATTTAATCAGCAAAGAATATCTTTCAAATAAGTGCAAATCTGTCTAATCTATCCAAAATAGCTTAAAGGCAATCTTCGAAAACAAATAAGTGTAATCAACTAATTATTTTTATCAACATTTTTTACAAATTTCATATTAAAAAATTTAGTAATAACATCATGAACAGCTTATCTAAATTTGCTCCAAGTTATTCATTAGATCTTTGGCCAGTCCCCCAATAAATCCAAACTAAGATGAACATCGAAAACGAAGAGCAGTTTAAGGGAAAAATTTTCTAACAATCATTCTTCTATTTGTTAGAAACCAATCAATATTCATATGGAAGAGGATATGCTTTGGATGCCAGTGAGATCATATTCAATAAAATAGATGCTGAAAGACCTTAGGATTACTTATCTAGAGCTAAATACATTCTCTTTAAATTAATTGAATTCCGTCAAAAGAGTATTAAATGGTCTATTGAAGAAATAAAATTAAGAACATTTGATTCATGGATTAGACTCTTTTGTTTAGTAACTTCATCAGGAGTTGAAGGCTATGCTATGAGCACTGTGCAATCTTCTATTCCTAACTTCACTCTTAAGTAGCTCAGGGAAAGAAAAATTATTTTGGAACATGAATAAATATGTTTACTTTATCCTAACTATGAAATAGAGTTTGTGAGTGGATTTGTTAACATCTTTTGTGCTTGTAAATAAATAAATCACTTTATTTTAACTTTAACTAAATTTTTAATTTTATTAAACTAAAAATAGCTAATACACAATGTGTTGGTCTTTTCTCCAACTTATAGAGCGAAATGATGAAATAAATTCTCTAAGATTTGAAAAAAGGATACTTTGGAGTTCTCTTTGATCAAAAGCTTAAGTTTTTACTTTACATATTATTCTCACTCAGACACTTATAAGATTTAGATTACCATTCTAAAGAATCAGAAAATAAAAAACCATCCAATCCTAATCACTTTATAGGAAGATCTTACTAAAATCAAGAAAGCTAGCATTCTTTCTCTGACTCTTATAAAAAAGAAGAAGCTGAAGATTTATTGAAACTTATGACACAAATTTTAGAGGAAGCTGTTCACCGTGGCACTAAAGTTCAAATATGTGATTTCATTTAGGTAAATTTAAAATATAATAAAAAAGCAACTATTTCTAATTAATTTATTTATTTCATATAAAAGTGCTTATTCTTGCAATTACAAGTGATGGAAGTCCTCTATTTATAAACCTTTTAGAACAACAAGAAGAAATTCGTAATAAATGAAAACTTAAATCCTTACTTCACAAAAATAATTGGTATTTTAATGAATTTGGCTGCATAGAATATTGATGGTCTCCCTATTTTAATATCTTCTCTTAACAGCGTCCTACATATCTATCCTTAATACTTTATTCTCTAATTCAAGTACCAAGTTAAAGCTTTAGAATTTTTGATCAATAAAATCTTTTATGAGAAGGTAATACTTTTTTTTAAGTAAAAACAAAATTCTGAATATCATTTTTAAACAATTTTAAATTAGAATGAAACTGCTTAAATCTTTGTTTCCATAATAAACCTACTTACTGATATTGCTAAATATCCTGAAGGCGCTCTCTTGCTTAGTGAAGCTAATATCGTCAGTATGATATGCAACACTCCCATTTTTAAGAATATCGAAAATGAACCATTCTATTGGTAAAATGGTGAAAGAAATCTCTTACATTCTTTCTGGTGTTGGAGTTTGAATTTCTATAAGGAATATATCATCTCTTTACCTTCAGATTTAGAAAATACTACTTCATCTTTCTAATTCTTATAAACTTATTTCACTCGTATTGCTAAGATTCTTTCTATCCCCTAAGTTTTACAGAACACTGCTACCAATTTACCTAATAATAAAATGATTAACACTGAATAAGAAAAACTTTCTCTTGCAGTATGATTTATTTTTTTTTTCAAATAATTTATATTAAAATTAAACAATTTGTAAAAGTACATGGAAGAAATCGAACTTATATTGGAACTTCTCTCAGTTTACTTCTGCCAAGCCAGTATATTCAAAAGAAAGATGAGCAACGATTTCGAATAAATACTTTAATTCTTAACTCACTGCACTATTTTCTTGTTTAAGTAGGGCCTTCACATCCAATCTATCTTCATGCCCGTTTCTAAAATGGAAAAGAAGCTCTCTCAAATTTATGACATTTATTAAGTTGCTTCAATTGAAAATCCTCACTTGTTCACTTCTATTCCTACTCCTTCTCATACTCCAAACAAACAAGAATTAGAAGCTTCAATCTCTACTGCTCATTCTGCTATTGGTGATACAGTAAATAAATAAATATTTATTTAATATATAAAGATGTTAATTATTTTAATTAAAATTAATAGAAAAATAAGAACTATAACTTATTCATTATTTAAGTTGAATTGCATTACTAAAGCATTCTATTCAGTTTGTTTTCTTGTATATAAGACGGTTTACAAGAATCAAGTTTGCTTTAATTATTCCAATATTCTAGCAATAGCTTCAGTGACAATATGATCAACAATGAAAATAAATAAGTTTACTCTGTTAATTACTGGTAGAGCTTTGCTAATTCTTTGTTAGATTGCCTTAAATTTGTAGAAAATGCTCTAAATAAATGGGATCATAAGAAAAATAAAAATGTTAATATGGATGACTAACTTGTTAAGCTTCGTGCCCTCACAAACTCTGTGGAGTATAACTTATGCTGCTATGGTTTTGGCTCTCAAACTTCTTTGATAAATAGTGCTAAAACAATCATCTAGACATCTTAGTTCAGTCTTTAAGCTATCATTCTTTCTGCTATTAAGCACTTCCAAATGTTGAACGAATTCAAATAATGGTTTGGACACTCTATAAAAGACAGTTTAACTGATTTATAAAATAAATTAAGTAATTTCTACTCACTCATTTTCTTTTTATTAAAAATTATTTAAAAATAGATGCAAAGTTAGATGGATTGAAGAAACTTGACTATGAAGATATTTAACTTAAAAAATAAATTGAAGAGCATATCTTACTATTCTAAAAGCTATCTGTTTCCTAAGATAGATATTGAAACAATATAATTTGAATTACAACTTAAAATCTATATGTATGTATTTTATAATAAACTTATTTTATTTTTGTATCATAAGAATCATATTATTAAATTTAGTTTTAAATATTAATGATAATAATTTGTTATTTATTGTAGATTATTTATTTTTTTAATTATGAAGAAGAACAGTTTAAGCTTTTAGGCAAATTTATAGCTTAATAACCATATTTTGTAAGGAGTTCTTTCCTACTTATATATCAAGTAATCATAGAAAAGAACCAAAGATGGAAATACCAATTTTTGTTTTATTTAAAGTCATCTATTTTGAATTTTTTTATTTTTCATGTTAAGTACATTTTTATTAGGTGAAAAGAAAAAAGATTTTTAAAATTTTTGTTAATTCGATTTTAACAATTGTTATTAAAGCTTTAAAGAATTTTAAAATTGAAATGATTAAAACATCTAAAAGAATTAATCCTAAATGATTCCTTTTAATTTTTTTTTTTATATGATAAAATCATTTTGAGACTGTAATTAAACTAATATGTTTTTATTCTTATCAAGCTTTTTTTTGATATTATAATATTGTTGATACATACTCCAATCAACAACTTCTAAACAAAAATATAATCAATTTTAATGAATAAAAAATTAATTAATTTTATAGATAAATAAATATTATTCATAACATAGTGATGAAATAGAATATTTTAAAATCTAATTTAAATCATCTAAATGTTTGATATTAAATAAAATTATTAATGTTAAATTGAAATATGCATAAATGTTGAATTTTTATAATGTTCTTAGATTTTATTTAAAAATCAATAGTTAATTGATTATTAAAAAACCTAATTATTAACTATTTTTATTTTCTATTTATAATAAAAAATTTGTTAATAATAATTTAAACAGCTACATTCAATCTACTTTTTTATTGATGGGAAAACATTTATATAATGCAGTAATTATTTTAATTATTTTTACAATATATCCTGCTTAAGCATAAACGGCTAGTGATTGTTTAAATTAAGGATTCTAAGAATGTCTAGACAATCTAGGATTATGTACTTCTGATTTAAGTTCTTGCTCTTAAAACTGCAAAGTTTCTGAAGATTGTGAAGATTCTTGCTGCATAGATGGGCATTGTTTAAAATAAGAACTATGTTAAACAAATACACATAATGACTAACTTAGAGGCACTTAATACTCTAAAAAAACTTAAAAAATGAGCTTAGATAAATTTTTTGAGCATATTTAACCCTTTTTTTTTACTGTATTATGCCTTTCTCCAATACTTTGTTTTGCCTATTGTAAATTTAGAAGTGTTATGTAAACAACTGTAATTGAATATGAAGGAGAAATATTGAACACTGAAAATGAATAATAAGATTAAGAGAAATCTGGGAAACCGCTAAGTCAATGGTAGAAATAAGAATAAGAAAATTAACAATAATAGCAGTTAGAATCTATTTCTACATAAGAAGATAGCAAGTAGCTTCCATAACAACAATAATAGGATAAACAAAATTTCTAAGATAATTCCCTAGATTGCTCTCATTGCAATGTCAGTATATTTTAGAAGGATTTCGAAAAGTAAATATGTGGAGATACTACAATATGTAAGATGAATCAATAATGATTGAATGATAAATTTTAAAATAATTCTAATAAATTGTTTAAAATTAATATCAAAAATATTATTAAATATTTGTTTATGTAAAAACTTCTACTTTTTTTGTTAATTGATAGTATATTAAATTTACAATTCTGTTTGAATAAAAATAACGATGCTTTTTTGATATAATTAAATCTACTTCTGTTTATATGGAATTTGGTTATTAGGCGTTTACTAATAAATAATATAAACCTAGTTTATGAGCAAATTTTTCATCAAAAAATTATATATATTTATTTTGAAGGATTTAATTGAGTTATGGTGTTGATTAGTGCTTTCATTTTTTATAAGAAAATTAGAAATTAGGAATCTAAAAAAAATATTTTCCTAATAAAAGAAAAATTTAAATTTGTTTTATTTGTTTCAATATCACTTCAATAAGAATTAAATCAGGACTCCACTAAAATATTTAATTTTAGACTAAAATAGCTTTTACATATTTAATTTATATTTGCGGCTCTTCCGACATAAAAAAAATGGAGAAAAAAATTTTTTTAAATATTTTAAAAATTACAAATACCAACTTTTATAAAAACTTTTATTAAAATTAGAATCTGATATTTATAGAGTGATAGATAAATTTATACTATTAAATATTATCTAAGAAGACTCTAATAATTAAAAAAGAATAATAAAAATATAATTCAAATATTATTGATAATAAAAATGGAGTCATAAAAGTAAATTGATATAAAATACCAAATTGAAGTATAAAAATTATCAGAAAAAGCCTTGATAAATATATAATCAGCTGAAAATTTATTTAAGCAAATTTAATCCTAATTGCCTTAATTCTAAAATTATGATTATTTTGGTAGAGATGATAGAAATAGCATAATTTTATCATGTTTTGATAGTTAATCATCATAATATGTAGCACTAAGAATATTAAGAACTTAGGGTAATATATGGACTAAAGTTTATTAAGATGATCAGGTTATTAGAATTTACTTGTTAGAATAAGATATTCCTGGTTTATTAAATTTACATAACTAGCAAGTTTAAAATAACGAAGAAAAAGAAATTAATTTACTTATATTTGTTATAAGAATTACTAAAAGTATATTTAATTTATTTAATGATAAGTATATTATCAATTTTTAATTAAAATAGAGTTGATTTAAACTTATTCCAAGTTCTATAAGCTTACAGATGTAATAAAAAATTTATTAGTTAATTAAAAAAAATATTTTATTAAAGTATATAGAAAATCCACAGTAATTGAAATATTTAGCATATATAAGGATTTAGGTAACCTGGCGCAATCCATATATGCTAGGCTAAACCCCTTCCAAACCCACCTTTATAGGTGGGTTTGGAAGGGGTTTAGCCTAGCATATATGGATTGCGCCAGGTTACCTAAATCCTTATATATTTTAGCTGATAGGTAAGAAGTTTGTTTTTATTTACTTATTTTTTAGCATTTAAAAATAAATTGCCTTTAATTTTATTAAAAGATTTATTTATTTTTAAAATAGAGACTCAAAAATGAAGAAAAATTAAATCTAAAATTTAAAAAACAAATTTTAGGAATATACTTATCTGCAGTATGTGTCATTATCGTTTTCGTAATATTATTTTATTTTTTAAGATTTTTATTAGCTCTAAAATTAAAAAATTAGCAACAGTGATCTAAATGAAGTATCAGGAAAAGTATTGGCATAAATGCTTTCCAAATGTGATTAATTATTTCATTTTGAACTTTATCTGGCGTAATATTTTTCATTATTGCAAGAAAATACTCTAATTTATCATTAATATTAAAATGATTGTTAAATCTATAAATTTTTAGTTATAATTTCCTTATTATTATAAAATTTATTAAAAAAGTCATATAAAAAACCCATAATAAATAAGAATTAGAGTATTTATTAGCATACTATCAAAGATATAAATTAAATTAGTAAAAATGATAATTTTTTAAATAAAGAGCTACCTAAATTAAAGATTAAGTTCCATAGTAGTTTATTGATTAAATTTCATAGTGCATATCTTTAAGGTATCTTACAGTATCGTTTTCTTACAATTAATTAGATAATGAATCAGGTTTGCTGTTAGGAAATAGCATTTCGAAATTACAGTAGTTATACAAATTAGAACTATTTTATAAGTAATGAGCAAATTTCATTAAATAACAAGCTTATTTTTATTTTAGTAATAACTATTTAGAAGATACAGCTGCTAAGTCTATTGGATAAGGGATTGCTTAATTACATAATTTGTAATATTTGGTCTTAGAATTTCAGTATAATAAAAGTTTTTGAGTTTCTTTTTAGTTGATGATATTTTTTATAATATAAGGAATAATAAATTAACTGTAGAGGGAGTCAAGTTTTTAGTTTAATCAATATCCTTAATGAAGAGTTTATCTATTTTAACACTTCTAATTGCGTATTTTCTTATTATAGAATTTTTAAATATTATTTTAATTTATTGTAAATTCAAAGGGCAAATAGTTTTTGTTATGAAGCTGGGCCAATTTTATTAGAATTTATTCCTAAATGTAAGCATTTAATTTAGCTTTAAACTGAAAGGGCGTAAAATTTTATGATATTCTTTTATAGAAGTTTCTTAACCAATTTTTTTACTTCAAAAGTTACATATGTTTCAAAGGATAATATGGGGTTTACAATAGAAATATTTTAAGAGGCAAAAGGCTTGTAAATTTAAAATTGTAGTGAAAAATAAACCAAAATATATAATTTAACTAATAAATAAATTAGTAAAATATAGATTTGTATATTAAATTTCATTCAAATTAATCTAAGATGTTTTTTTTAAAAAAAAGTTAAAAATATTTGTTAGTAGTAAACTTTTTAAATAAGAAATTTTTTTTTAATTGAAGAATATTATAACCTAAAGTACTTTAGCTATAATAAAATATTTATTTTTGCTTAATTAAAAAGAATTTATTTATAAAGTTTATACTCTTATGAATGCTGTGAGAGATAAATGAATAAACTTTTTGTCTATTTGGCAGTAAAAACTGTTTATTCCTAATACTAATTAACTATCAATAAAGTTAAAAATTGTATTTTACAGATAAAAAAATTCTAAAAATTAAATTAAATGTTTTTTTATATAAAAAATTATTATTAATCAATTAAAATATTAATTTTAATATATTCAAGATAGAAAATAATAATTAAGTAAGATATCATATATACCATGTATGCTCTAAGTTAAGATAATAAAAAAAATAACTCTTAAAAATTCTATAGTTTTTTAGTAAAAATAATCTCAAAAATTAGTGTTGTTTAAAATTTAACTTAAAAATTAGTTTATACAATATATTTAATCTAATTTTTTAAAATATATAAAAAAGAAACTAATAAATAAGTGAAGACTAAAGTATTAAAATAATTATAATTTCTCTAATTATAAACATTTTATTTGTTTATATAAGGCGCTAGACTGCATAAACTTGCTTACAATATAATGAGAACTGTATCACCAAATATGCAGAATGTACTTCTTTTATTTCATAATGTGTTGAACGTTGTTCGAGTGTTATTTCTAGTTCATAAAATTGTTGCCATGAAGGTTTTTGCATATTAAAAAGTGAAGGATCTTGCATACAAAATAGTAGCTTTAGTTATACTAATAGATATAGTAGCAGCGCTATAGTAGCAACTATGGTTCCAATGGTTATTGGAGGTGTGATTTTAATAGCTATTGTTTTTATTTGTTATTATATGAGTGGCATCAACTATTAGTTTTAATTTGTCATATCCATATTAAATTGATTTTTTACATGATATTGTTATTTAATGATCTAAATCCAGAGTAGGATGTTTGGGATATCATCAAAGTACAGTTGTAAAAACAACTCTAAAACTCAAAATGAGCTAACACTATCAGTTAACTCTTTTTAATATGTGAGAGATATTTGAAAAAATAATATTATTTGGGAATAAAATTACTTATAATATTTTACGTTTGTTTTAAATTGATAAAATATTTATTTAGAATAAAATTTTTTTAAAATAATATATATTTTTAGATTTAAAGACTATTATAACCAACAGTTCTGTAACTACAATCAAATATATACTAAAAATTATTTGAATAGAGTGATTAATTAATCTCTAAATTTGAAATATGTTTTTTGCATTTTTAAAAAATTTATTAATAAAATTTATAATCATTTTAATAATATGTAAAAATATCTGAAAAAATAATATTGCCTATTTGATAGTAAATTTTACAAACTTATTAATTATTATAATAAAGTTAAAATAATATTTTAGGGATAATACAATAAATATTCTCAATTAAATTTAATGTTTTTTCAAAAAAAAGTATGTCTAAATTTGAGGTTATTACTAAATCTTTTATAAGTAAATGTATCAATAATAAACAATTATTAGTAATCAATTAATTGCAATATTAATTTCCATATATTTAAGATAAAAAGTATTAAATAAGTAAGATATCTTTAATAGTAAAAGCATAATTAAAGATTTTTGATATAAATCAAATAAATGAAATTATCAACCAATATTTTATTTTATTTGTAACTTTTATTTGTTACAACATAATGCTAGACTGCATAGAGTTGCCTTAATTTAGGGTTTAAATTTTGCCTTGATGTGAATGCAAAATGTACCTACAATTTTAAAGAGTGTGCAAATATTTGTGCTTCAAACATTTCTTGTAATTCAAAATGCTGCCATGAAGGATATTGCATTTCTTAAAATGCAGGATTATGTTCTTAAAATAGCAATTAGAGCTCAACAGTAAACACTAATAAGTCTCCTGTAGTAGCAATAGTGGTTCCTATAGTTTTTGGTATCGTAATAATTATTGGGATAGCTTGTTTTTGCTATTAGAGGAGAAAAAGATAATTAGCTTTATAAGCTTTACAATAAACTGCTTAAAAAAACAACAATGCTCTAATGAACAATTAATATAAAGTTGATGTATCATATTAAAATGCTTAAATGCCACAAATGCATCATAATTAATAAATATATGGCTAGAATAATTTGTAATTTTAACCTGTTGTATACTAAAACTAATTTATTTAATAAACAAATCCTATATAAATGAGCTAATTATACTATCCTCCCTAACAATAGTTTTTTATGATGCCTTAGCAACCACCCCAAAAAATTCCTGGTATTTATGAGGCTCAACTAGGAAATTATTAGGTTTAACCTCAACCCTAAATGGGAGTTCCCTTAGTAAAGAATCCCCTCAGCGATTGATAAACTATTTATCTTTGAACTTTATTGAAATTAAGTAGATTCATTGCAGTAAAAATTTTAATTATGTAACAAAATTATATATAAATTTCTTGATTAAAAATATAAAAAAGTATTCACCATAAATAAAACCATATAAAATATAATAACCTAAAATGTAAGCAATTTAAATCTATTGATTTGAATCTTTATGTTTTTATATTTAATTTATTTACTACTTATTATATTAGGTATAATTAAATTAAAAATAACTTTAGCTTTGCGTTTCTTAGCTACAAATATCAAAATTATATTTTAAAAATAAAAAACTTATACTTATCATAAATTTATCCCTATTTTTAGGAGTATTTTAAATTTAAACGAATTTAACCTGTTTATTTTTTATAGGAAAGATAGTTGTATTCCAATAAAGTTTAAAAATATTTAAAGTAATTCAAAGAATATAGGTATTTTTTTATAAAAACTAGAATCTCTACTATTTAGAATTAAGCCATTTGAGAGTAGATAAATTATTAAATTTTAATTAATTAAAGGCCATTAATAAATAATACCTAAATTCCTTAATATCACCCCCTTTTATTCACAAAAACCTAATAGGAAGGAATTAAATAAAAATTAGATAATTATTTTTTAAATGGTATTTTACAAATTTCCTAATAATTATCATTTGTGATATATTTTTGCATTAAAACTGTATATAAAAAATCTTTATACTTAAATTATTTTTAAATTACCACCACTAAAATTCTAATAAAAGACTTATATAAGCTAGCATTCATCTATAAATATCTTAAAACAATAAAAAAAAAATTAGATGAGTTAATACGCTAAAATTGTAAATTAATTTCGAAAAATAAATAATAAAATTTTAATGGAGATTAATTTACATAAAAAATACAAACGAAATTCTTACTCAGATTTCAATTAAATTTTTGCATAAATATAAAATTGTTAAATTCGAGAATATTACAAATAGACTTAAAAATCAGTTTTACCTAAAATTTATTGTGATAATTAATTTAGAACATCTAATTTAATCTAAATTTTTGATATATATAAAAAAGAAACTAATAAAATAGTGAAGACTAAATGACAAAAATAATTCTAATTTCGCTAATTATAAACATTTTCTTTGTTTATATAAGGTGCTAAACTGCATAAAGCTGCTCATAAATAAATTAACAGAACTGCATTACTTAATATGCATAATGTACTCCTTTTTTTTCATAATGTGCTAAACGTTGTTCCAGTAATATCTCTTGTTCATCAAATTGTTGCCATGAAGGTTTTTGCATTTTAAAAAGTGCAGGATCTTGCATGTCAAATAGTAGTTCTAGTTATACTTATACTTATAGCTCTAGTAGCAGCAGCGGTTCTACTATAGCAGCAATTGTAGTTCCAATTGTTTTTGGAGTTGTGATTTTGATAGCTATTATTTGTTTTTGTTATCAAAGAAGAAAAAGATAGTAGGCATTATTATTAATTTAATAAAAAGCAGCATTGAATAACAATAATATGTAAAATAATTAATTTAATATGCAAATGGCAAATTAAAACCAATAGCTAATGCCATAAATGTATATGAATCAACCTATGTAATACAACAACTAGCCATTTTAGCCTATTGCTTAACCAATTTAGCCTATTTAATTTGGTCAAGCATAACCAATTAATCAATAATATTATTATCCAAATCAGCAATAAGCTTACACAGCTACTTAGCAATAAATGTTTATGGCTCCTTAGCCTCAGTAATAAATACCTGGTATATATGAAGCATAATTAGGTAATTATTAACCTCAAAATTAACCAATAACGGGAGCTCCTTAATATGTATAGAACCCTATGACTAATAATTAATAGACATCTTATCTTTGAAAATTGTTTAAAACTCTATGAATTTGGATATTAAAGATACCCTAATGTAAATATTAAAAATAAAAAGACTAAATAAATAATGAATAAACAGCTAAAAGATATAGTTTTAAATAAAAATAATTTAATTCAAATATATTACAACAAAAATAAATTTAATAAAAATTATAAATAATTTTTACATTTGTTATTTCCTTAAAATAATTCATAATAAGCAACTAAATAAATATTTTAATTTAAAAATTGATTTTTTAAAATATAACTTTTTTATTATTAAATTCTTTTATTATCTTCGTATCAAATACTCTAACTTTTCATAAAAATTAAATTTTTAAAAGCAGAAAATTTATGAATACATATAAAATTAAATACTAAAATAAAAATATTATTTAACTATTTAATTTAATTTTAACAAAAAATTTATGTTTTAAAAATAAAAAATATTATAAACATCATTAAAATAAAATATTATAGCATTTCCTTATGAATCTTGTTATTAAAATTTTTCAATTTATTTTTTTTGATATTTGATTCATTTACAATCAAGCTAGAATATTGTGAAAAAAATATATAAAATAATTGAGTGTTTATGATGAAGCATCACTTTATTTACATCTATATTTTTTTTATTTATCAGACCTAAGTTTATTCATTTTAAAAATATTCACTGCTTATTTTTCAATAAAATAATTAGATAAATTTTTTAAATTGAATGATTCCTATTAACCTATTAGTATTTGAATTAATAGTTTAGATATTATTATATGATTTTCAAATATCTGCAGATAGATAATTAGACATCTTTAAATTTTTATTTTAAGGATTATTAAAATTATGATTTTAATTATTTTAATTTTTAAAAATAAAACAATATCATTTTTAGATAAAATAATTTAATTTTATTAAAAATGTTTTAAATAATTAAAAGTAAGAAACGCTAATTTATTTTTTTAATTTAAAAAAATTGAATGTATGGATTTTTTACACTTGGTATAAATTAATTTACTGATAAAAATGGTATAAATTGAATACTTTTTCCTAAAAATCTGATGAAATAAAAATGTAAATTTAAATTAATAAGAAAAATAAATAAGCTAGAATTTAGATAGATTAAATTTTTTTTGGTTTGGTCGAAATTGGTTTACTGACTTAACATTAAATTAAAAATTTACCATGAAGGATTAATAAACAAATTATATCATTAATAATTAGTAATTAATATTTTTTGATTGCTTTAGATAACATTTAAATATGTAAATCAAAGAAATTAGCACCACCACCACCACTTAATATCAAATGTAAATTCCTAATAAGATCTTTTCACAAATATTTCTATACTTTCTTTGATAATTATGATTAATCATCATAAAAAAATAAAAAAATCATAAAAGCTTTTTATTTTAAATACTTTTTAATATGTTAAAAATAACTTTAAAAAAATAGAATAATATTATTATTTTATATTAAAAGATTTTGATACATATTTATGATTTTATCATAATTTTATTGAGCATCTTGATATAATTTTGTAGAATATATTTAGATTTTTAAGATTTAAATCATGTCTATTAATGAAGCTTTTTACGTTTATCACTTCAAGTCAAAGATATAGATAGTTAGATATACATACAATCTAATAGATGAGCAATAAAACAATATTCAAATTAGATTTCTAAAGCAACTTAATAATAATTAATTAAGTTATTTTTGTAATATTAAAAAGTAAACAAATATGAACAATTTGATATTAATACTTTTTTGTATTTTAAGCATTAGATTAGCACAAGCTAGTTAAAAATTAGTTTAGGAATGTCTTTCTCAAAATAATATAGGATGTCTAGATACAACAGGATAATGTGCATACAGCAGTTTTTCATGTGCTGACATTTGTACTTCAAATAGTGATTGCAATTTAACTTGCTGTTATAAAAATTATTGTATAGTAGGAAGTAACTGCTATGATAATAGCAGTCCAGCAAGCAATTCTGGATTATTCCTAGCTATTTTTTTACCTGTGTTTTTTGGAACATTTTTTTTGATAATCGTTATCTTTTGCTGTGTTAGGAAATGCATAATAAATTAACGTAATAGAGGCGTTGTAGGTTAAACAAATCAAGCTGCAATAAACAATTAATTCTAAATGAACGAAGAAATGATGAGATAAAATGCTTAAATGTACAATAATTAATAATTCTAATAAATGGGAGGTTTCTAACCCTATAATTACCAAAATAATTTACAACCAGCTTTCAATAACTAAGTACCCTAAATGCAACCTAATGATATGAATTAAATGTATTATCCACAATAGTATATGTAACCATAATTTTAATAATATTAGCCAGCACCAATAAACCCAAGCTAGGGAATGTAGCAATAGTAACTTTATACGCAATAGCCACCAGATAATAAACAAAAATCGTAATTAGTAACTTATATTTGAGTAACTTAACAGAGTTATTTAAAATATAACGCATACATAAAGCTTTTTAATAATAAATTATTGTTTAATTTTTTAATTCTGATAAAAAAATTCAACAATTAATAAATCACAGCCTAAATTATAAAGTATTCATATTATTTTTATATTAAAGTTTTAGTAGAATTTATTTTAGTTTAGTTTTAGTTTAATTAATAAAAAGATGGTTTTTTTTTAAATATAATAAAATTCTTATTTAATTATTAATCTAATAAAATTAATTTAATGTTTAACATTCTTTTTTATCTTTACTAGAATTCATTTTTCTCAAATATCATTATCTAATTGAATAGACTCTTAGAATACCTTTTTTGAGAAACAAATTTATTTATTTGTATTACTGAAAAAAATTTGATGAAATCATTTTTGATTTATTTATTATTTTTTACAGAGGATGATTGCTAATCAAGATTATTTTTATTTATTTAAGTTTAGTAAATTTGATTTATATTTTTTATAATACAATAATCAGTTTTTTTCCAAATACTCTTAAATTTAAGATATACTATTTGGGTTAATTTATTTTCAGCTAACTATATTAATTTATTAATTAGATTTCTAAAGTTTTTTGAGGAATTTATAATAATTTTAATTTTAAAACTTATGTTTGATATTTCTTAAATTGATAATAAACACTCAAAACATTAATTTGATATCATAAAATAATATTTTTTACAAATTTTCTTTTTTAATAATGGCAAAAGAGTTAATTAAATCACTAATTAACATGAAAAAGATAATTATTTAGAACTAAAATTAAATTAAAATATTTCAAAATAAAATTTATTTTAAAGATTAGGTTAGAAAATACTTAAAGCTCCCTCCTATGTTTTGATTTTAATTGATGACCAACTGTTTGGCTTTTATAAACTTTTTTACTAAGACTAAAATTATGTTTTATTTTGAAATTTAAATATGTTAATTTTTAAAATAAAAACTCTAATTATTAGAGATGTTACTTCATTTTATTTGATATTATGAAAACTAACAAATAATTTTAAATTTTAATTCTACCTTTTATTATAACATTGGCTTTTGATATATTAACAAGCTAAAAGAACTAATTTGAACTTCTAGAAATACTATTTTAAATTTAAATAAGATACCTGATAATAATTAATTTGAAAGCGGCAAATTAATTTCAAAAGTTTAACATAAAGTATTTAAAAACAACTATATTTGGTAATGGCAAATTATTAAAAAGGCGCAAATAAGTAAAAAATATAAAAATAAACAGAGTTTTTCAGAATTACGTGATATTAAAGCTGACACATCAATATTGCAGTGCGATGTTTCCACAAATTAATTTAATACTATTATTTTTCTTATTTTTATGAGAATTTCATTTATTTATTAATATTAATTTAATAAATTATTAAATTAAATAAGAAAATTTATATCTTAAAGTAAAAGCTTTCTATCTATCTATCTATTCAGACATAGACAGTTTTTTCGTTAATTATTAGATTTTTATAAATAAAAAATGGATTTTTTAGGTATTATTCAATGGGTGATGGATGTTTAGCAATATCCTGACTCTTATAAAGATGAAATAGAAAAACTAAAGACTGAATGCTTCAATCTAAGCACACTTATAAAGACGATTGGAGAAGATTAGATTCCACAATTGTATTAGAATTAAATAAAAAAGCACTTAGAAGAAGCTGAAACACTTTTAAAAAATGTCAATCACAAAGTAGGGTTAATGCAGAGTGTGATCAGTATGATTTCTGGGCAACAAACTATATAGAAGCTTAAAGAAGCTAAGGATAATATTCATAATACAATTATTAATTTAAATGCATGGATGAGTAGCATTGTGTATTCTACAAATAACATGGGTCCTGTTTCAGATTTGAGAATATCTAAAGTAAAAAAGTTTAATAGTAATGACAGTGATAAAGATTTAAAAAATGATAATACAGCTGCATCAACAGCTTCTAGTTTATAAATACCAGCAACATTAGTTGACCAGCTAGATCCTACTTATTAATAAGAAAGCGAAGATGAGGGTGAACATATTTTTGGAAATTCAAAAAAGATTAATGTTGAAATCACACTTGATAAAAATGCTAACATCTATGATTTATTTGAAGAATTTAAAATAAATACTAAATAAAGCTTTAATTTGAAGTTAGATCCTAAAGTATTTTTCACGTTTGAGAGAATTACTTACATCAAATTGGCAGACGACAATAAAGATGTAAATAGAATATCTAGAGAGCATGCCGATTTAGAATTAATAGAAATAGAATAGTAAGATGACTCTCATACATAAACAGTTACTTTATAAGTTCCCATGAGTGAAGCTGAAAAGTAGTTGAGTAAAGAGAAATAAAACCCTCAATCTTAATCTGAACATAAAACAAACACAAAAGAAGATGATTAGTTTGCAACTTGTGTAGAAGGTTTTAGTGATGGTGAGGGAGATGATTTATTTGCAAAGGGAAATAAAGAAACACCAGCCAAAAAATAAAAGCATTACTATATTTCTATAGCATGCAAAGGACCCAATGGCATTTTCGTTTACAGAAAAAGAGAGAATTAGCAAAAACAAGATGAGCTATCAAAGAAAAAGCTAATTAAAGATATGAAACTGGTTGAAGCCGGATAATGGGTGAAAGTAGCTAAAGGAGAAAAAGCTTTGCTATTTAATAGTGACTCATTTGCTATCCTAAAATGCGATAAAATTATTATTAGCTACACAATAAAAATAGAATGATAAATATATAGTTTATTTATTTATTTATTTTAGACCCTAATGATTAAAATAATCCTACTTATTTATTCAATTACAATTAAACTTACTTGTGAATTTTATATTTATGGCTATAAATTTGATTTTATTAATTATTCAATTTAAAATTTTATTTGATTTACAAAAAATATTTTTTAACAAATTTAATTTTATTTGAATTTAAATTATTTTAGTATATATTATAAAATAGGCGGTTTATCTCAGAGAAAAAATGATGATTTTTTACATCATTCTCTCAGAGGACAGGTGGGTTGGGAATAGATTTTTGCTAGGATATGTGTCTTGCGCTGGATGTACTGTTTTACTATATATTTAGAAGACCAATCTTATTCAAAATAAGTGAAAGAGCTAGTTGAAAAATACAATATTGATTTGAAAATTTGAATTAAAGTTTTATTTCTAAAATTTATCAAAAAAATGATTAAATTATCCAAAAACATTGTTTCTTAATAAATTCACCTTTTGATCGCAAATTAAATACTGATCATCTATAAATTTTCAAAATCAAACGTTTTAAATGATGTCTCAAGGTTGAACTATTTGGTTGGTTGTAATTTTTTATCAGGATTGGCTTTTTTTATTTGTTTAGTAGGATATATGGACTTATAATATATGTTATAAGTGTCGTTTTGATTGCAGATATTTCTGTAATTTTGTAGGAGTATGACATTATTTCTTAAATTGCATTTTTCGTAATATGATTTCTGGTATTATATATGATTATTTATTGTGAATCTTTATATTGAGATAACTATTAACAATTGCAGCATTTAAATTTATATTTTTTCTTAAAAGAAATATCTGATACACAAATTACAGTTTTTAACAATTTTTTTTTCAATCTATACTTTGTTTGTTATTTTTCTAAGAGGTAACAAGTATTTATTCGTGTATTTATATATTAAAATAAGTATAAGAATACTGTGTTCTAGCTCTTTGCAATATTCTAATGGTTAGTGCTATACTCAGAGTCAAAATAGATATTTTATTGTCATTACAAGACAACTACTCATAATAAAATCATTAATTTTGTTCAAGCATGATAACTTTTAACTAATTTCCTAGTTAATCTTTGTGAATTAGCTTTATAATTTTTATTATTAATACTAATATATAGATGAATAGAATTTCATATATATTTTAGAGTTAGATTTTTTTTTCAATATATTAATAGTAATAAGTTCTCATTCATTATAAAAAGATGTATTAAAACTAGTTAAATATATATTTAATTTATGTATCAAACGACAATTAATTCATAAACATCATTACAAAAAAATAGAATATATATATAATATAAACTTATTAATTTACTAAATTACTGCATACATACTGTTTTATAAAATTTTTAAGAAAGGCAATCCTAAAATAGCAGAAAACGAAATTGTAAAAATTGACCTATGTGCTTTATTGTCAATCAGATTTTTTCAGAGAGCGAACTTTTTCCATGATTGCTCTTCAATTTTTTTTCTGAGGGTCCAAAAATTTTTCAATCATTTATTGAAATTGTTTTCTTTGTTCTTGATTGTCCAACAATATTTTTTGAAAGAATTCTTGATTTTGATTTCTTTGTTCTTGATTGTCCTACAAA